>JALMQS010000099.1:68705299-69001728 GCA_024734495.1 Forficula auricularia
CGCCTCTTGCCCAGAGACCTTTCTTTGAATTAAGTTCGTTCCAGATATAATTAGATAAACACGAGAAAGCAACAAAAAATCAAAATTTTGAATGAATTCTATACTACTAAGTCGAGCGGCGAGTTGAGCTCAATTTTTTATTATTATAGCTTTAATCAAAATTATTTGAAAACCGTCTTAAATAAAATAAAATTAAAAAATAAAAGTATTGAATTTTACGCAAGTAATTATAATTTCTAACAAGTTTGCAATGAAAAAAAGAAAAATATGTCGATGAAGTTTTTATCATTATTGTATTGTTACGAATTTTTTTCTTCATCCTGCGTTGGATACAGATGGATGAATATTGAAAGATCATTGCAAACTATTCTATTCGAAACGATTTTCCCGAGTTCATTCTAAAAGCCGGGAGAAAGGATATCCTTCATTGAGGATTAAATCGGGTCATTTGTGAATTTCACAGCAAATTTTCAAAGCCGGAACTTCAAACGCACGTTTTGCGTGGACCCAAATTATCAATTAAATCTCGACTCAATTTAATTAACAGAGAGAAATTGCTTTCGGCCTTTTATGAATATAAAAAAAAACGTATCTTGCAGCGAAACTTATATACCTATACATTTTACTTTTATACAACCAAACCAGATCATAATTAGAATCTGGTATTAATATTATTATAGTTGTAAAAATTAATTTGAAGTTATTCATAGTTACTTAAGATACAATCAATATATTGGCGCCGATTTGTCTTTTATTTTGAAGTACTCATTCGATTGTTTGGAGTTACTCTTATTTAATGAGATGAATAAATAAATAAATATAGATTCTTAGGTTTTTGAAATAAAAAAAGAAATAAGAAATAATGATTTAATTACATGTTTTCTTTCTTTATTTGAGACTTTTTCAGAAACTCAGATTGAATTTTTTCACGTTAGTCTTATTTAACAAGAGAAATAAATAAATAAATTGAAGGAAAAAGTAAAAAGACTCAGTAAGCTAGCCAGTTAGAACTGCCCTAGTAATAATTTTAAATATAATAAACTAGTACCTGGAGGCACCGAGCGATGCTCGGTAACCCCTGACCCCCACACCCCCTCCCGAAACCATAAACCTCGCCCCCAACACTGCACCCCACCCCAACCGCCCCTCCCACCCCGGACCCCCCACAACTGCACCCCACCTCCTGCACCCCCCACATCCATCCCCACCCCGACCCAGTTTTTGCATTTCTATCTTTCTAATGGTCCACATATTATGTGTATATTTGTTTACTCGTAAACCAATTTGCCCACATTCGTTCATATTGATAAACATTATAAAAAATACATAAGAAAATAATAATAAAAAAAATAATCGTATAGGATCTGAAATAAAAACATAAAATTAAAAAAAATGTGTGCGTCTCGGGACGTGCGACAGAAGTGATAACTTTCACCAACCAAGTATTTTTTTAGGAAGACAATTGCAAGGATAATTGCCCGGAGAAAAGAGAATTGAATATTTAATTTTAATTAGAAGAGTGGGGGGGGGGAGCAAAGGAATAATTATTAATATATTTAATGTTTTTGGATTTAAAATTAATTGTTGTCTTTCTCTTAGCTTAATTCAATTATACATATTTCAAATTTGCCGCGCCGCAATATATCTAATAAATTATATTTATTAAATACATAGCTATATATAATATATTCAATTATTTCCACATTTATAATAAA
The DNA here is from genome assembly GCA_024734495.1 of Forficula auricularia. Lineage (NCBI taxonomy): Eukaryota > Metazoa > Arthropoda > Insecta > Dermaptera > Forficulidae > Forficula > Forficula auricularia. The sequence goes on from JALMQS010000099.1 coordinate 68,707,015, forward strand.
GTCTAATTCAAAAATATTCATTTTAGTAAAAGTCAAAAGCAAGGATTTTTAAAATAGTTCTTTGGTTCAATGGTAGAGTGTCGGTCTCATATGCAAGAGGTCCCAGGTTCTAATAATCCATATTCCAAATCATCGTACTGAGATCGCCACTAGATCCTTTGTCGTCAGCTCGGCTCGGTTGTGGAATACATTGCCATTAAATATCCGAACATCGCTTTCAACATCATCTTTTCATCACTCACTCAGGGTGCATCTTCTCGGGGGAGCTGGGTTGGAGTAATGTGTCACTGGTCTATTCGCCTGCTAGTGCTGACTCTGGGTTGCTCACTGGGCTGGGAGAGTCTTGCTCAATTAAATCTTACTATATACCTATATTCTTTCTGTTTATCATTTAAATCTTGCTATATACCTGTATTCTTTCTGTTTCTCATTTAAATGTTACTATATGTATGTATTCTTTCTGTTTGCTCATTTAAATGTTATATATGTTATGTTTGCTTACTTAAATGTTACTATTTGTATATATATTCTTTCTGTTTCTGCTCTACGAGGTAGCCACCTCAGAGCATTGTTTTAAATAAATAAATAAATAAATAAATAATACGACTTCCGCCGAATCATTTTTTTTATTTAGATTTTCATCTATCAATAATTACTTTAATTAAGAAAAAATCAATTAAGATGAATTTTGATGAGGTCCAGACCTAGCCAGATCGTTTTTTCATCCTCAAAACTTGTTAATAGATTTCGTTTCATCAAAATCGGTAGAGCCGTTTTCAAAATAGAACCAAGATACAAATAAATATATATATAAATAAATATATAAATAAATAAATATGCAATTTTTGCTCGTTTAATAAGAGTAGATTTGAAATTTATTTTTTATTTTAATTATATTGGGAAAAATTATATTTTCCGCATTTTTAAACTCAAAATTTTCCAATCTAAAGAGCTCATAATAAAATGAGCTCTCCCCAATATATGCATATAGCTAAAAAGCTAATTTATTTATTCATCTTATTAAATAAATAATGTGAAATAATCAATTCAAGAACTTAAAAAGCTCAAACGTTACAAGATTATAATGAATCCCCTGCTTTTGATCCAAATAAATACATACCTACGATATATAAGTGGATATCAATATGCAGTGGTCCCCACCCCCTAGCTTCGCGACTCCCCCCCCCCAGTTTCAAAAAGTACTCCCCATCAAATTTACTTCTAAATAATTAGAAGAGCTTTTTATTACCTTCTGTTGAAGTTATCAGACTTGACCGTTTTTATTTTTAGCATATAATCCTAAAATTCAACAATTTTCAACCCCCCGCTCCAGAAATTTCATCGATATATTCTGCTTCTAAATCCCCTCCCTGTGGGCACTCCTGAGAAATATGTGTAAGTCATATATAATTTATTTGTTGGATTATAAATAAATTCTTCAGAGAAGGACAACAAGATTGATTTCTCCTTTAAGAATAAACAACCCTACTACTCTCGGCAAGGAAAATTCGTTGCAATTAAATATACGTATATTTTTATTTACTTTAGCTCCAAAAACACTGCGGATATAGGTATATAGAATTTAAAACATTTAGGCACAAAATAGTATCATAGAATTATTATTATTAATTATTACTTTAATCTATAAATTTGAATTATTGTAAGTAATTTGTATTCAATAATTAATCTATAAATATTATATGTATATTCTGATTTGCATTTTTATCATACTATATCGGTTCGATTGACTAACATGAATTCCGATCTTTTTGAGATTTGAACGGGTGAATTCAATTCTGAGACCGAGACTCAAACCCACTTACGTATTATTGTTATTATTATTACTCGGTAAAATAATTTTTAATTTAGAATTAAAGTCTCAGTCAAAGATACTATGAAAGAAAGTTAACTATTTATACTATATATAAAGCTCTTGTGGTCGTATCCGTACGCATCGGAGATGCGGGGCAGTAGACAGCTGATATGTATAGGTAAGATGTAAATTAAAAGATGAAATCATTTTTGGTTATGTCCGATTATTACCTTTGCAGGGATGAGCCCCAAACTAAGAATAATAATTTAAGATATAGGGATGTAATAACTTTCTTATTTTTGGATACGAATAAAAAGAATAATTGAAAGAAATTATTAAAATATTGAATCTAAAATGTGTTTACTTTAGTGTTGAAGATTTCAACAATTCTCAACAGCAGAAATCAACAAAAACCGAAAACAAAACACAACAACTAGAAAAGACAATTGCGCACTCACTAGCTGTTGACTGGAGTCGAAATAAATTGCAACTGAAGAGAAAAAGCATGGCAAGTCGAAAGAAAGAAGCCCGTTATTGATAAGATAGCAAAAATAAAAATAATTCCAGAAAAATAAAAAACTACACGATTTTCCCATTTAATGCATACGATAATTTTTCTTATGCTATTCTCATTGTGAAATTGATTATAAAATTTTTTACAGAGAAATTTTTATTCGGTACCTCTAGAAGCATGCCGGGCTGACCGAATAGTGGATTTTACTCGATTTTTTTTCCTTTTTATTTTGTGATTAAAAATGTTTAAAACTTGGAGAAAATTCATTTTCAAACATGAATTTTTTATTTTTGTCTAAATTCCGATATTCACGATAACACGATTGGTAAGTAAGTGAATTGAATGGATGTTGATGAGCAGTCAAGGTTCAAAAAAAGGAAATTAAATTTATCTTTATTAAAGAGGATGTTTCGGAGATATCTTCCCTTCTTCATCAGGTTTTGAAAAGTCAGTAAAGGAAATACAACGTGACTTCCTCTCTCAATGGCAGTAATAATATTGTTACTGCCATTGAGAGAAGTATGTCACGATTGATTTTCACTGCTTTAAAACATGAAAGGAAGAAATCTCCGAAACGTCCTCTTTGAATAAAAAGATAGATATAATTTTTCTCTTTTTTGAATATTGGACTGCCTCTCAATCCATTCAATTCACGATAACTCAAGAACGGAAAGTTGTAAAAGTTCATTATGGTGCATACATATTTCTATTTCCGATATCAGTTAGATTTTATGCCCACTAGATTCAGAACTACAAAAATGAAGAAAAAAAATATTTTCTTGGATGATATTATGGATAAACAACATCTCGTAACATGTCACTTTTTATAATGTAATGTGGTTTAAAATTATACTCTGCAACTTTTCTATTATATTCAAAAATCATGTCTAATGTATTTATTTTATTAAAATAAATACCCTAAACAATTTTCTAATGCAGTCTGCAACTAAAATCAGACTTGTATGTAACATTTTATATTAAAAAAAATTATATAATAAAATAAAAAACAATCAAGAATTTAATTCAAAATAGTTTATTAAATTATATTTAAATTTATTATTAGGGGGCTCTACTTCTTCCCTAAGGTTCATTCTAGTGCCAAAATATTTGTATTTCAATTACAAAAAACTAATGAGTCTTCCGAATGATAGAACAAAAAAAATGTGAATCATCTGGGCTGCTCTTAAACCATTTTAGTTAATGAAATTTAATTATCTATTAAAAAGCTACATATCTAATAATTATTTCTTCTTAATTTTTTTATGGAATCTTCCTTGATTTTGAAAAGAAAAATTTAAGGTCAAAAACTATATTTTAGAAATATTAATAACTACGTATATACCTTTAAGGGTTATTTGAGTCAAAATTCGACTCGAGTTTAAGCCCTGGTTGGAGTTGTACGCCCACACGATTATAATATATCTTCACAAACGACGTTAGTTCCAGAGCTATTGGCAAATTCAATATTTGACTCCCAAACAAGCCTCTGCTCAGAGTTTATTGACATAAATTTCTCTAGTGTATATTTTCTTAAAACCTTGAACTTGACAAAGTCTCCAGAATAAAATCTTATTTGATAATCATAATATATGCCGTTCGAATTTTCTCTTATTCTTTATTTGGGTGTGTGTGTGTGTGTGTTTTATAATCTCTTATGTCACTTTGGTAACAAATTAAATAATAATTTAAGCTACTTTTAAATACCATATGTTCTCGGAACTTTAACAGGAAAAAAATTTAATACATCTTGAAGGTCATAACTCATAACAACATAATAAATAAATTGAAAGAAGGTGAAAACTTTTTCCAAAACTCTTGAAAAATTTAAATATTTGTCAATTTTTTTTTCTCATTGAACAGTTGAAGCTAGAAAGCTTAATCTTAGTATGGCGGTGTAGTTTATTATCAAATGTTCAAGATTTCCCCATATAATTGGATTATTTTATTTTTTGAAACTGAAAATTAGTATGAAGGTGCAGAGCTTTTTATCAACTGTTTAAGTGTTCCCGGTATAATTAAATTTTCTTATTTTCTAAATTGGAATCTTAAGCAAGATAACCTAAAATCTAATTATTTTCTTCTTTTAGAAATTCAAAAATTTTGGCAGCAGAACAAAATTTATATGACCTTTCGTTCTTGTGTTATTGTGGATAACGGAATCCTGATAGACAGAAAAATTATATTTGAAAATCATACATAAATATGTATATATATATAATTTATTTGTTAGAGACTAGTTTCAAAGGTTTGACCTTCATCATGAGTTTTTAATTAGAAATATTTTATCTATTATTAATCATCGGCTCAATCACCCGATTAGATATAGATAAATCCGTTTTGTTGTTATAGCAAGCTATCCACATAACAAACGAATCGTATCTAGACACACGGCAGTGAAATTTTGCATGTCTAATAAGGACCACTGGAATACTTAGAATAGAAAATTTCATGAATAAAACTATTATATTATAGTTCTTGAGTTATTAATTCTGAAAAGTGCCATTTTTAACACTGACTGACATATCAAAAATCTAGAGTACTTCCGCTGATCCTAGAATGCTGAAATTTGGCATACTGGTAGAGTTTGGGCTACAATTAAAAGAAAAAATCGATAAAGCGAAACTTTCCCTTTTTCAGGACCTAAAATGAAGGAGTGAAATTGATTATGGGCTTAATTAACATATAGTGAAAATACAATCAAGCTAGAATTCTGAAATTTGGCATACTGGTAAAGCTTGAAACAGTAATAAAGAAGGAAATTGAAAAACTGCTACTTTCCCTTCTTCGGAGTCCGAAATGAAGGGGTGAAATATATGAAAAACCGACCGGCTTTTTAACAGATATTTTATGAGAAATATTTAATTATTATTACTAATAATATACATGTTTAAATCTAATTATTTAGATAAATTAAAGGATAAAACTTTTCAAAAATTAATGATATCTGACCAAAAACATAAATGTGAAAAAGAGGTCAAGTTCGGTACAAACGGCTTCGCCGACAAAAGAGTTGAGATCTAAACGGGTACCAAGGTCCATAGCAGTTGCTTAAATCATAGCTATAGTAATGTACAACGTTCTTCAATTGATTTAAAAGAATATTTGTTACGTTCTTTGATATCAAATTGATAACTTGGTAAGTTTTATATCCAACTAAATTCTTTGTAGTACCTATAAAATAGAACAACTAGCAAAGCTATATTTTAAGCTTCTATTAAATATCATCACGTTAAACGTAAGTTATTGACTATTATAACTTGCCAAGTTATAAATTTAATATGAAAGAACGTAACAAATTTTATTTTAAATCAATTGAAGAACGTTGTATATTCCTAAAGCTATGATTTAAGCAACTTCTATGGAACTTGGTATCCGTTTAGATCTCAACTCTTTTGTCGCCGAAGCCGTTTGTACCGAACTTGGTCCCTTTTTCACATTTATGTTTTTGGTCAGATAAGTATATTTTCATCTAGCAGAAGGGACCCTCATTGATTTATTTTTAAAAATCAACAACCTTGCTACTTTCGGCGAGAAAATCTTTATCATTTCAAACTAATGTTTCTTAATTTCTAATATTTAATTGATTGAGAAGCGACAAGTCAAAATGACAAAGTCGTTGCTATTTAGATTAGTGGAAACGAAAAATAATACCTCATCAATGAAACCGTCCAGACATTGGCATAGTTAGGGAATTTTCCTAGGGGGGCCAGCCGCAGTGGGGGCGCCAGGGTTGAGCGAGGTGTGGCGACCGCAAAACCAAATTTTTAGGGGGTGCAGTGCCCCCCTTGCCCCTCTTAACTACGCGCATGCGTCCAGGTAGCAGTTCTAATGAGTTTTTGTCTGCTTTGAAGTGAGTTGAGCGTTAAGCAATCCAACGGGGAACTCCCTCAGCTCAGCTGATTCGTGATGGTCGGCGAAAGGCACGTGAGCCACGTGTCTTGTGCTTTCACTCCCTCTTCTGCATTCTCCATTTTGACCGACCTTCTCCCACTCGGGTTCACTGCCTTGGCTTCCTTTTTGATGCATATCATATACAATGTCTTTATAAATTATATAATATCAATTCCTTTTTAATTGTAAATACCACAACGAGTTATATTTTGATGGTGCACTTTATTTTTATGCTAAGTTTTGATTTAGTTTAAAATTCATTAAAATTATCTTAAGGAGGTTCGGGACTGTTTATCATTTTTATAAGAAAATTCTCAAATTTTTACCATCGAATCATTGATGCATTAAATATTTATTACTGAAATTTGAAGTTAATCGTCTGTCTCATTACCGAGAAATAAATTATTGAAAATTGTCATTTTAAAACGGAAGTAAATGGACCAAGCTTTTAAAAGGGCTATAACTTCTATACAAATTATACCATTTTCAACAAATTTATACAGATCAATAAATCAACTTTTATGAATCGAATGATATATTTTTCAATAGATTTGACAGTCTAGTTAATTAGTTATTCATAAATGTAAAAATAAAAAGTTAGTTTGCAGCCAACAGAATATGACAAAAGCACTAGTAAACTCTATTTCTTGAAATCGTTTTTGTCTTAAATGAATGAAAAAAATTATCTCTATATTCTTTTTATTAATATTATTCAAAACAAAGATTTTTATTCGAAATGAACCTCATTATTAACAATTTGTTTATTAAAAAATTTGGTATGCAGACGTTGTCACTCTAGAGAAATACAAAAGTTTTTTTCGAAAATCATCAAGATAGATAGGCAGTCTCGAACTCCCTTAAAGTGTCATTAAGTTTCCAAATAGTTCTTGTTGGTCGTCTAAATTTCAGAAAATAAACTCATAGATGGAACTTCTTTGGGTGATTTATTAAAATTATTTGAACAATACTTTCCTTATTATTTCCCGGATACAGATACAGTGCTGGGTTCGAATCCACTTAAAATGTTTTATTTATTTGGCTTAGGCATGTTAAAATGTCTGAGATCTTATTTATTCTGCCTATGTGGATATCTATAACCATGATACCTCAAATACATAACATCGTAAAAAGGTTTGTTCTTTTGCCAAATGATTTGCATTTCTAAAACAAAGTATTTATTAAATTTTGAGCTTTCTAGTTTCTTACCTTTCAGATTTAAAATCTAGTAAATTAGAAAAAATCGTATTATTATATATAGGGACTTTTGAATGATGATGGGCGTAAATTTTGCAATTAATAAAGTGCACTTTTGTGCCAAGTTTCAGTTTACTAGCCCCAATCATTCACGTTCAAAAACAGCCAAATCACGAATACTACCATTACTTCGAGTCTTGAAAAAGTTTCAACTTTTTTCTCCAATTTGATATACATTGTTAGAAATGCTGATGTTCCTACCCATGTTTTGAAATTTTACATAATATAAGATTAAATATTGTTTGTGTTTTTAATCTTTGATTATGCTAAGTGCCATGTACGGGTGTGAAACCTGGACAATTGGAAAAGCGGAGAGAAAGAGATTGGAGGCTTTCTGAAATGTGGTGCTGCAGAAGAATGATGAATATCAAATGGATGGATAAAATTACAAATGAAGAAGTTCTTGGAAGAATCGGAGAAAGAAGAACCTTGTGGAAGAGTCTGAAGAAGAGAAGAGGTCAGATGATGGGGCACACACTGAGACATGGGGGACTGCTTGGGGATATCTTGGAGGGGGAGTGTGGGAAAGAAAAGGGGAAGGGGAAGACCCAGATTAGAATATTTCAACCAAATAATTTTCTGGGGATATGGGATGCCAGACATTTAGAGAGTGTTAAACAGCTGGCGGGGGACAGAGTCGAGTGGAGACGGATTGTTGCATCAAACCAGTCTTAGGACTGTATACTCAATGATGATGATGATGATGAATCTTTGATTTGAGTTTGGGATGATCAAAGGGAAAAATTACAATAATCTCTTTGGGATGATAGATGTTGAAAGTACGATTATGTTGTACCAGGAGAGTTTTTTAAGAATAAGTCACTGGGCCGCTGGTTGAAAATAAACATTTACTTTCTTGAGTCCGAAGACATAACCCAGAAACAATTATTCTCACCAAAAATCCATGCGGCTTAATTGTATATCAAATTCTGGGTGTCTATTAAACCAGGGTGCCCAAAGTGGGGGGGGGGCATTGAAAATTGATGCATTTTAGTATTATATGCTAAAAATAAATTCGGTCATGGGGAGTTCCTTTTCTGTGAGGGAAGGGGGAGGGACATGAAACTAGGGAGAGTGAGCACACTTGTTTCAGTCAATAAACTATAATTGATGAATAATCGGGTTAGTTTTTCATGAGAATTGATTCTAAATTATATTTTACTCAACTGATTTATAATCCATGAATAATTTGGTTAGTTTTTCATGAGAATTGATTCTAAATTTTATTTATTCAATAAATTAAAATTGGTGAATAATTGGGTTAATTTTTTCTGAGAATATTGAATCTAAATTATATTTTAGTCAATGAATTATAATTGATGAATAATTGGGTTAGTTTTTAATGAGAAATGATGCAAAATTATATTTTAGTTAATGAATTATAATTTATGAATGATTGGGTTAGTTTTTCATGAGAAATGATTATAAATTATATTTTAATGAATTATAATCCATCAATAATTAAATGAGTATTGATTCTAAATTATATTTTATTCATAGAATTATAATCCATCAATAATTGGGTTAGTTTTTCCATGAAAAATGATTCTAAATTATATTTTATTCAATTAATTATAATCGATGAATAATTGGGCTAGTTTTTCATGAGGATTGATTCTAAATTATATTTTAGTCAGGGGTTGCCCACAGAGGGCGGGGTGTTAAGACGCAGAGTGCGTCATTGAAATTTCTGGAGGAGGCTTTCAAAATTGTTGCATTTTAGTATTATATGCTAAAAATAAAAGCAGTCAAGGGGGGTTACTTTTCATAAAACTGGGGCTGGGGTGAGATATGAAGCTATGGGGACACCCCTGATTAAACTTTGGATCTGGTCAGTAGAACCCGGAAAATGTAATAAAACTATAAATTTTAATTAATTTTCTAATTTCATAGATTGAATTAGCTAAAAAAAAATTAAAAATAAATAAATAAATGAATAAAGAAAAAGTAACTTTCAGTTAGGTAATTAATTAGAGCTCCAAACTACTGCAGATTAAAAAAATTAACATTTACTTTTATGGTGTTTATGCCATATAAATATATTTATCTAGGCTCGGTCTTGTCTAATTAAGGTAACTCAACGAGATGGACAAGCAGATCGCCACAACTACCAACAGAAGTCTTGTTAAAAAAGCTGGTGTTCTCAATTTCCTCCCAGGTAGATCAAATATGGAAATAGTTTTTAAAAATGACAGAAGAAAAATGGAAGTCTTCGAAATCAGGTGTTCGAGAAGAATACATACTCTGGACCGCCCGTCGGAAATAATTTCAAAATAACGCAGAGATTGTCATTAACCGGCGTCTATAATGGGATATTGTATTATTTGGGACCTATCGTGCTGCGAACCATGACTGGAAAAACTAGTTATTAAAAATAAAGTTCCATGTTAGCGACCACGTTCCAGGAAGTGACCAAATAAAAAAGATAAATGGCAGCACATGCTCTGTTCTCAGGAAAAATGAAGAATGTGTTCTACAGTACTTTGATTCATATTTATTTTCTACTATCCCTTTTAAAAAATGTATTAAATATGCTAGGTACTATTGGAGTCGACATCTCCAGAGATTTTCCTTTTGAAATCTTCAATTTTATTTAAAACCCATTTGAATTTGATTTTTTGAAATCTAGTATCTGAAAAAGTTTACAACAAATATTAACGTTTTCTATATGATTTTACAAAGAGAGAATTAATTATATTCACCAAAGTATTTATGATTCCAAAAGTTAAGTCTTTTTTGTGAAGTGGTTAGCAAAGAACGACAATTAATTAGTAATGATTTTTAATTACTCTTAACTGACCCAAATTATTAATATAAATATAAATATATTACTAGCATGAACTCAGGTTAAAAATTACTCTCCTACCAGACGGCCCTAGTATTAAATTACGCATAAAAAAAATATTTGCTTATTGTGCTTTAAAATGTCTGAAACAAGGAGAAAAATACTTTTCAACTGTGATTTTTTTTTGTTGACTATTCTCTTTGTGTGTCTGAATTCCGATAGGTACCCACGATAGCCCAAGAACAGAAATTCGAAAAATTCATTTGTATCCTCAATATTACATAGTAGGTACTGATTAGATTTTGGAATATCTGGTTCAAATGGCAGAAAATATTATTTTTTGAATTATTGAGATTTTTAAGAGAATGTTACTATAGTATTGCCATAAATGAAAAAGTTTTAACTTTTTTATTATTTAATGTACCTACAGGTGAGCGATTCTTTCATTAGAATCTGATCGAAGAAAATAACGTCAAAGAGCGCGGACAGAAACATCTCTCTTTCTTTAGATCTAATATGTATTGAAACCTAGCCAAATACAAGCTGTTTCAGACTATTAGAGATTAATTTCATAATTTCTATTATTCTAGGAATGGCCTTTTGCACTCGGACCAAAACGATACACGTTATAGAGAGAGAATATTCAATTGGACTTCATTAAAATTCAGACAAAAATGTACAAAATCAATTACTTTAAAAGAAGCAATACCTACTAGTATAAGTCAGGGCGGACGCTCACATCATAGCAAGAAGAGGAAGAAATTTCTGACGTTCTTTCGAGATGCGAGACTTGAACGATTAAATGATGTAGCTTGCAGTAAAATGAAAAAATTGTTTCAATCTCTAGAAGTCAAAGAGATAAATGATTTGTCGAATAATTTTGTTCTATTATTTAATCAAAACTTGAAGATGTACGAGTATGGTATGTTTGATAATCGTGCATATTTCTTTGATTTATTTTTAACCGACTTCAAAAAAGGAGGAGGTTCTCAATTCAACTGTTTTTTTTTTGTGTCTATGTTATCTCATATCTTCGCCAATTGTTAACCGATTTTGATGATTTTTTTGCATTGGGTTCAGTTTAGTTTCCGATTGGTCCCGTTTTTTCATTGGTATTGGACCTTTTTTGATATGTTTGTTCAGACATAACTTCTTTGTTTAGGATTTTAATAATAATAATAATAATTAATAGGCGTGGTTCCATATTAATTTGGTCAAGTTCTAAAGATATGATCAATGACGAAATAACGTAAATCTCTAATTCTTATGACCAAATAATCGAAATTATAATAAATAAAATCTTTTACAAAAAAAATCAATCTTAAAACGTTCATTTAAAACCCACAGAGAATTTCTATATTTAGGAATTGAATTTTATTATCATTTTCTGATTCATTCGCCCGACGCTTTCTCTTACGAGATGCATGCAAGGTATAATATTAAGTCACTATTAATAACATTACTAAAAGAGAAAATAAAAATTTATAAAAAATAAAACCGACTTCAAAATTAAATGGAACAAATAAAATAATAAAAAAAAAACAATTAAAAAATAATTTTAAGTTAAATGTTACAATAAAATGTTTTAAATTGTTTAAAATGTTGTTCCAAATGATAATAAATTAAAATAAATATTTAAATTAAATTTACCGTGAATTAGCATAATTTTATTTAAAAAGAAAAAATATTGGTGGACCAATTGAGATGGGTAAGGGCTAGTAATTATCTTAATTAGTTACAACTAAACGACGAAATATTAACATGAAATTACTTTTTGAAGTCGCTGCCAAACATATACATTGTATGAATAGCACTCGACGGATCTTACTTAGTACGTTTAGCGGGTACGCTCGCTTGTTTGGCACCGACTTCAAAAAGTAATTTCATGTTAATATTTCGTCTTTTAGTTGTAACTAAATAAGATAATTATTTTATACCTTTTAGTGTATTTTATTTTATTTTTGAGTTATTATTATTTTATTTGTTCCATTTAATTTTTTGAAGTCGGTTTTATTTTTTATTTTTTATAAAAATTATTCCTTCTTTTCATTTCATATTTTCTACATAAATATTTCACAGGGATATTTAATAAAATTGGATTTGATTCTATTTTGGCCCCAAAGACTAAACTAAAATTTTATTAGTTAATTGTCCAGGTGAAATATTTATATAATTTATATTATGCTGAAGATGAAGGAAATACCTTCGAAATTATAATCACAAATATCAAATAAAAATATTAATAAATAAAATATTTATATCTATAGAGCAGAAGAATTAAATTTTTTAAATAACCAAAGGATTGAAATTCTTCTACTGTCAGCTAATTGCCATTTAAATTTAAATACTTCATACGATTGGGGTTAAAAATATTATCGTCGTTTTCCCGTTTGTAACTAAATCTTAAGACAGGTAGGCTCGACCTGTTCTTGATCCAAAAATAATATAATTTTAGAGAATAAACAAGTTTTTCAAGGACCTTTGAAATAAGACTATGGAAAATAGTTTCTTTTAAATGTCAAAAATAATATTCCTACTACACTTGGTAATTTCTCTGACAAGATTTCTATTCTTTCAAATGTTTCTAATGACTTTTTGACTTAATTCACTCCTCTAGTAATATCACTGCAAGTTTTTTTCTTTACTTTTTTGGTTTGTTATTAATGGGGGTAAGTGAAAATCATGTTTGTTTACACTAAACACAACAGAATTTTTCATGTTTGAAAGCCCAGAATAAAATTTGAGAACGAATTCGTGAAAAAGTAATTTACAGTAACAGATACTTAAGCTATGTCGATAAAATATCAAAAGGTTTTTAATTTACGTATAACACGATTGACCTTAAAAGTTTTTAAGTTATGATAAAATAAAAAAATAAATAAATAAAATAAAAATATTCAAGTTTTTCAAAACAGACTTTCTTTCTTTTTTACATTTCTCTGATCGAATGATAAAACGAATAACCATTATTTGCACAATTGTACATGCATATATAATTTTATTAGATTTATTTGAGTAAATCGAAGAAATCAATTTTTGTGAAATCTTTAATATTTTTCGAATCTATTTAAATGTGTTTAAATGTGAAAATAAATAAATAAATTGAACAATTCAATTGAAAAAAAAAGGAAAAAAAATCCTCTATCAACTGATTTATTTATTAAATTATCTTTTAAAGTAGCTTTTTATCTACCTAAATCTGTTCAAGCTTTATCGAGAGATACTAGAAGTTGTGGCTCTTTCTTGTCTAGGAAGCAGTCCCACTATAGGCAGAAGCTGAGTAATATAAATATAATAAATAAATAAATAAATAATAATAATATAATATATGAACTTTTTTATTTTTATACAGTCGAATCAGGCGACATCTTTTAATGAATGTCATAACTTTTACTTCATAAATGGATTCCTATTCGAATGAAGCCTAAAGTCGTATAGAAAAGCGAAGACAATTCTTGATGATATTAGTTATAGAATCTTGACATTAGCATAGGCATTGCTTAGAATCGGAAATCGTTGTAGGTTCAAGTTTTTGAGTTTTCTGGGGGGGGGGTTGAAAATTGTAGCAAAATTAGCATTATATTCTAAAAATAAAAACGGTCAAGTTTATAAATTCAACAAAGATAATAAAAACCTCTTCTAATTCTTTAGAAGTTAATGAAATATCATGTTCAAAGGGGGGTGGGGGATACTTTTAATGAATCTGTGGGGGTGACTTTTAATGAAACTGGGGGGTTGATAGAAATTTTAATTGAAGGTAATGGAAGCCAGCCCAAGGGTATTTTACAAATTAACTATATTAAGAATAAATAAAGGTAATGGAAGGCAGCCCAGGGGTAGTGAGGAAAGAAAAAATTAACACATATCAAATAAGGTGTAATTTATTGGAATCCTTCCTCCTTTCCTTTCAAACCGACGTGGGCTGCCTTCCATTACCTTCAATTAAAATTTCTACCAGTCCGTCTCTCTCAGAGAAAATTTCGTTGCAAAAAAATAAAGAATAAAATTCATAAAAATCCAAGGCAAAAATGAAAAAGAAGCAATGTCACATTCCTGTTTCTTTCAATGAGCCCCTGTAGATACGAATACAATAAAATCTAATTATTTAAAAGATAAACTTGTGATATCATATTTCTATCGGAACATGATCAAATCAGATTAATTCAACATTTTCCTATTATTTAGGATCAACTCTTCAAGTTTTAGTTTTATTCGGTTCAAGTGTTTTATCGTCAATATAATCACGATAATTTCCATTCCATTAGTTTTGTATATTTAATTAAAATAAAAGTAAATCAATTATTCAAATTTCTTCCTTTTGTACACCTTTTGTTTTGCTTTTTACTTTATCCAATGCGAAGCAGATAAATTATTGTAATCGGTCTCACACCTCAAAGAGTCCTCAAGTAAAGATTACGGAATCCATGGTCTCAATCAGTCACATTGTAGTATTCATTTAAATTGAATTTTAACACGCGAAGGTTTTGCCAAACATTACATGGGGTCTCGGCCAGAGGTCAAAAAGTGCGATTTTTTTCATTTAATCTGTGCCTGATGGATGTTATCCCTTTTTTCGACAACAATTTTTTCCACACCGTTCAACCGATTAAAATGAAATTGAAAACCTACTATTACTTTAACAAAATGAAGCGCTTTAACTGTACTTTGGTTTATACATTGCTTTATTTTACCTGAATAAATATAAACTAATTTCTTTTTCTATTTGTTTAAGGTCTGGTAACGACTCCGAGATCGAACTTACTACTTTATAGAAAGAATTATATTAATTTTGTTTGCACAATCCTTTAACGAAACCGAGGCATTTTACTTAAAAACGTAAGTACAATGAATCTATTGTTATTATAATTATATACGCTATTTTTAAGAAGAACTACACTTAGGGCAAAAAGTATAGCTGGTTTAATTAAAGTTAGAGAGGGTTACGGTTGCCAGTTTCTCTTTCCAGGTCGCTTTGAAATATTATACTTTAATGAAAATAACACTTCTGAAAGAAGTAAGGCTGAAATAACCATAGTTAAAGTGTTTCACCCGAAAATAGTAAGCCATATATGTTGCCTAACCTCTGAAATCCCAGGGCCCGTTGCTTTCAGTCTTATGTGATACTAAAATTGCATTGGCACTTCAAAGGACGGAGGGTCACATTCAGTTAAAATTAGCCCATTAAAGTCTCATTCAAGAACGATTAGATTTACCTAAAAAATATATTGATTTGATTTAATTGATTCAGAACAAATAAGTAAATCGTCTAGTAAATACAGAAATCATGTTTGACCACGATTTTGCGATTTATTTTGCTAGTTATTTTTAAAAGAAATAACTTACTTCCAAAATATTCACTTGAGCTAGGCCTTTGACGGAACACATATGTTCATAATATAAAAGATCAATTTGCCAAAAGAAGTAGATTCAACCATAATTAAAGTTACTGCTTCGAGCTGTGTTATGTATATTTTTACAACTCTTCTGACATGTAATAAAACATATCCCTAACAACTCACATGTTTACCAATTATTTAATTCTCATGCAAATATAAATTCTTAAGATGTTTATAATGAGATAGAAGGGTGTCTGATTGTTGCGTATGTCAATCGATTAAAATACTTGTTAATTTGATGTGATTTGATTTATTCTAAACTTTTATATATTTACATTTTGTGTTATGCATATGTAATCATTTATGTATTATTCATTTAAGTATATATTTTAATTGCCTAGATGGAATGCATTAAAATAAAAAATATATCGAATTTCTAGTTTCTAGTAGCACAATGTTTCAAACTATATAGTAACTATATAGTGCCTATATATAGCTTCTGAGAATCTATATAGGGACTATATGGTTACTATATAGTTTGAAACATTATTAGCTATTAGAGTAATAGTATTTGAACTTTAATGTTACCAATTATAAAAACCATGTCTTCTTAGTAAATATAATTAAGGGATATTACTATTTATAAAAAAAATTTAAATTTATTATTTAATATCTCAAAAAATATGAAGAAAAATTTTAATATGACTTTTATTCAACGAATTCAGCACAGGTGCTTGTATTTTAGTTGTTTAATAGTTATTTTAACTTTACCATACAGGGTATGGTCAAGTATTGTAATCGTGCATGAAAAAATTGTTTTTTTTCCTTCTTTTTTTTCGAAATATCTCAAAAACGGCTGAAACTATTTTGATTAAAATAAATTGAGCGAAACCATGGCATTTCTGCCCTACCAAAAAGCTCTAATAAGTGAACATCGAAAAAATTTTATTTTTCGAGATAATAATTGTTTTGTCAAAATGTCTGTTAGTCTGGTTGTCTGGTTGTTAGTTAGTTAGTCCGTGCGTTATCAAATTTTTGTGGACGAGCTAGCTCTAAAACTAGTGTGAATATCGAAACCAAATTTCACACGTAGTTTTGGTCCATTGAGATTAAGAGCTGATTAGACTTTGGTGCATATAGACCCAAAATTAAGGGGGGTGGAGTTGGGGGTTAAAAATTAAAAATCTAGGCCATTTGAGCAAACTCAATCAAATTTTGTATACATAATCAGCGGACTAATTGGAAAGTTTTTGTTTTTCCGAGAGTAGCAGAGTTGTTGATTCACAAAGAGAAACAAAGAGGTTGTCCTCTAGCTTGATGCATCAAGCAGAGGACAACTTCTTTGTTTCTCTTTGTTAATCAGTGGACCCCCAGAAGTCTAAAAATGCAAAAACTAACCGCCTAAAATGTGGGGGGGGGGTGTAGGGTCAAAAAATGTAAATCTTGGCCATATACCAAACTCAACCAGGCCACATCAGAACACGCCAGCTTATTTTACAAAGAAATTACTTTAACAAACAATATTTTTGCAACTATTTGGCCACAGTTTTTGATCATCAAAAAGTAGAAAATGCAAATTTTCGGTAAAGTTGCCTTTTCTAGTCAAATACAATCTTTAAGCAAGCATTCTTAAATTAAAATAATTTTATTCGGTATATTAGCTGCTACAAATGTATCTCGCCGGTTGACGGGAATGCTGAAAATTCTCCTACTCTCGGCAAAAAGAAACTTTCAATTTATTCGTATATGTCTGTGAATCTCTTTTGATTCCGATACCCAAGATAACTGAAAAATGAAAGATAGGAAAGTCAGGTCCAAAATGTTTGAATTTCGAAACGAAAAAGAAATGGGATTTTGAACTTTCTTTATAACTTAATAATGAAAAAGACACCTATCAGAAAAAATACTCAAGTGAACGGTCGTAGATTTAAAGTTGTAATTTGACAGAAAATTTTCTATTAATAAACTGTAATTTTGTGCCAAGTTTTAGCTCACTGAAAAAATTGCCAGAATACCAAAATTTGCATATATGGTATTTTTATTCGCATCAAAGTAGATATGTTTATTAGGTGTGAAATACGTATCAAATAGCTTGATTAGATATCAAGTCTCCGTTATATTCATGTCCCACGCATTCTCACTATAAGAAATTATTTAAAAAGATAATGAATCTAGGGAAAGAATGAAAACTCGAAAAACTATTAAGGAAGCTCACTAAGTCAGGTCAAAGATCTATTATCTTCAACCTGAAATTCAATAAAAGAATTAAAAGAATGACAAATTGCTGGGAAAAAAAAGTTTCACCTAAAAAAAGAGAGTGGAAATGGATCAAAATATGTGCAGGGTAAGTGAGGAAAATCATTAAAAAAAAAAATACTTAAAATCCCATTAAAGAACCTGATTTCTTTATTATCAGCTTATTTAGTAGAAATTTAAATGCTAATGAAGTTGTTGAAGGTTATACAATCAATGGTTGTTTTGGCATTCAAATATCAAAAACGCCATTTGGGAAAATATATTTGGCGAAAAGTACCTATAGGTATATTATTTTATTTCTCCTATTACAGATTTTTGCGTATTAATCAGTATATAGGATGTAAGATGTTGAAGTTATATAAATATCAAGTGAATTAAAATTTCAAAGACATTGCTCAGATCAAACGTTGCGTGTAATTAATAAATTATAACATATAACATATGATGATAAGTTGATCTGTATAATGGATTAGTTGATTTTTGACATTTAAAAGCGATTTATCGACCTTGATGATTCTAACTATTTATTTCCACACCCTTGAAAATGATTTTCTTTTTCAAATGCATAAAACCTGATTCCTTTTTGAACCAGAAGACATTCCTGTTGAAGTAGATCGAAAGTTCTAACTTATTCTACCAAAGTACAAACTATTGGATTAAGATTTTATTTGTTTTAACGTTCTGTTAAATAAAATCAATAAGAGATTCGGCCTTGTCTACTGCTCCCTTGATCTCTTGACTAATCACAGAAACGTTTCTGCCCTTATGCTACTATATGAGAAAAGAGTACTCCCCCAAAACCTCATTTACGCAAAATAATTGATATTCATTGAAAATTATAACGCCTTTTCATCAATGCATTGCAAAAAAATTGACAAAGTACTTAATTCGCATGACTACAAAAACTTAAACTTTCGATTTTCTTCAATTTACTGGTTCCACGAATAACTTATGGTATATTCTAGGTCTGATATTTTTAAATCTTAAATATCATCCTATATATCTATTTTAAATTAGCTTCAAATTGAAATATGAAATGGGGATAAATTTATTATAAATTTGAATGGGGATAGTCTAAATTTAAAATCTGAAATTCATTATTCCCAATTTGAAATTGAAAAGATATAAAAAGCAGTCAAACTTGAATTTTAAATGTCTTGTAAATCGTCTTGCATCCTTACATATACAATTGAACTCTGGAATAAAGGTGGAGCACATTAATACACACTTGTGTTCCAAATTTCAGCTCGTTTCCATTAAGACCTGAATTGGTAAGCTGCTATTCCCAAATCTAATCAGTTTTTTGCAAAAGAAATACATACATTTTTATACCAATGGGAATTTTCTTTGACCTTCCATTCTCGAGTTATTATGGTGTCGGAATCCAGTCACAAAGATATACAGGAAAAGAATTATGTTGGAAATGATCTTTCTCCAATTTTAAACATTCCTAAACACAAATAACTAAAAAAAATGAAATTTCGAAAGTTTTCTTCTGAATTCAGTATACGGGAACTTTTTTTTGTAATTTACCTCACAAATTACAAAAAACTTGAATCTATGGTTATTTGGTTATATATAATCCATAATGAGAGTTTAAGGCGAAATACAATGTTAAATTGTAGATGTTAGTTAGAAAATAAATCATATAATGATCACATATCATATAAGCTAGAAGGTGTATCTAACAGTAAATTGCTTAATCTGATATGAAGGTCTGGTCTAAAAAATTTCCGTTTCTGTTGCTGATCATGGTTTTTATCATCCCGATTGTTTTTTATATCTGGCAAAACACCTGAATAGCTAGAAATCTAGAAACTAACATCGGATTGTTCTTCTGAAAAACTAAAGCACTTAAGAAGAAATGCCCAAAAAAATTATCTGAAGCTTCGAATCAGTCTAGATTTGTTTATTGAGAGTGACATTTTTTATTTCTTTTTATTTTAATGTTCATTTATCAATTAGTTAAACTAATAGGAAACCCGGCCCTAACTAACTCAATCGACTCCCTGGCTCATCAAAGAAACGTTTCTGCCCTTTCCCTGTACTACAGATACTATCATGGTGTCTGTTCAGTCGAGCTGAAATCAATTATCCCCCCTAAAGCTCTCTTTAAGAGAAACATGCGCTTTTCGAATGCTCAGCACCCCTTCGCTGTCAGGTTGGATAAAAATCGAACAAGCGCTTTCGCTAACTCTTTTATTCCTATGACCTCCAGAGACTGGAACTCGCTCCCACCCACCGTCTTCCCCGCGACTTATAACCTTCGGCTGTTTAAGACTCGTATCCAGAGTAACCTTCGACCCCTACCCACCCCATAAAAACCCTTCTTCTTCCTCTTTTCACAATGGAGGGGCCAACCCAGGCCTTTAGGGGATGCACCTTTTTGGTGTAACTCCTTCTCTCATCATTTTCATAAAAAAAATATTTCTATACAATAACGATATTTATAAAATGAATTAATTTTAATACATTAACCCATCCCTTTTTTCTATAACATGGTTTCATATAACACCATATTTGAAAGGACACATTTACCGTGATATAATAAATCTATTTGAATATAAAAAAGAAAACAAACTAGTGATGAATAATAAGTCATTACCACACATTGTTCCTAGAACCAGAAGGTCACCCACCCAAGATTAATCAGGCGTTAGGTTTGTTGCTCCTGTTTTGAGACCGATGGGTCAGGTGCTTTCAACATGAAAAGGCGGTTGGTATGGATATACATATTTATGATATTTTAATAAACTTTCCTGGCTCTCATTCCGCATTTTTTCCTTCCTAAACACCCAAGATTCAGAAGCTACGATATAATCCAAAAATGAGCTCGGATAGAGTTTTCTATTATTTTTACACATCATAAATTTAATAGCAGACATTGTATTTATTATCATTTTAACCTAATAAAAGAATGATCGTCTCTCTAGGTGGTATTTTATGTCAATTTTATCAGAGAGACCTACATCCAATATCCGAGAGATACGATCTTATTACAATTAAAACGTTAATTATATTGATCCTATTGAAATGAATATGAATTAGGAACTAGTTCTTTAACGAGCCCCTCCCTTGGGGCGAAAGTAGAAACAACAATAAACGACTCCGTTAAATGTTAACGCTGGAAGATAAAAGACAGACATTGTTGCTAAACATTGTTGAACGATATATATTGACGAGGTAGTTTGATTACTCTATAATGGAGAATGATTCTAGTAATAAAAGCGAAACAGTGAGCAATAATCGTTTCCACTATTTGACTTGATATTTATTTCCTACTACTAGTGCTTTCAAAGGAAAATTTAATCAAGATTAAATACTTGTCCATTTACGACGAAAATTATTTATACAGTAGAAATCATTTTTAAATATATAAGTACAGGTTATTATTTCTAATAGTTGTAATAAAATTCTCCTTATGCTTATGTGTTTTTTTTTCTTTTTAAATTTGAAAAACTAAATGCCAAAGTTTTTACGAAATAGATCATTGGGATTTCGTATTCTAGGTTTCTATTATTTTTGTCCAGTCACTTTAAACTAACTCGATAAATAAGCACCGAAACGTGGTGTTGTTATTAAATATTGATTAATTAAT
The DNA here is from genome assembly GCA_024734495.1 of Forficula auricularia. Lineage (NCBI taxonomy): Eukaryota > Metazoa > Arthropoda > Insecta > Dermaptera > Forficulidae > Forficula > Forficula auricularia. Next base: position 68,728,462 of record JALMQS010000099.1, read on the forward strand.
TAATGGCCGGTGAAAATGAAAAACACAGTGTGCGTGACACATGACTTTCACTTATAACGTCCCCTTTATTGAAATCACCCTCTTTCAAATTCCACCTGAAATCGAAATCGCCAGACGTAAAAGGAAACTTTCAGTGAAACAATCGAGCTAAAATCTTGCTCAATTTCTTCTAGTGATACCCAACTTAAATATAAAATTTCACCGTTATATAGTTAAATAGCGATTTGAAAATTTTCGGAGCCAGATGACAGTTTGAATAAGAATGTCGAAACTTAGCACTGAAGTGTACTAAATTTCAGCTCATTAGTTTCATTTCGATACCTTAGAGCAAAATGGATGGAAAGAGATATTGTGGACGAGGTGCAAAGGAAACAACTGGTTTGGTATGGACACACGTATAGAATGGATGAGGAAAGAATCCCAAATAGGGTTCTACAATGGACACCATCGGAGAAACGGAGGAGGGGTCGCCGCAGACGATGTTGGATGGACAACGTGAACGAGGCTATGCGCTCCAGAAACCTAAACGAAGAAGATAGTCAGAATCGAGAAAGACGGAGGCTGGGTGCGGAGAAGCGTCGAGAGACGTAGCGAGTCCGCGATAAATAAGTAAGTAAGTAAGAGCAAAATGTGCTATATGTTCATAGCATAGCATATGGACATAAGCTCATTTGTGCTCTAAGGTATCGATTTGTTCGATAGCTTCCCATATAACGATTTTTTAATGCATTTTAAAAGAAAATTCTATCACTAGAAAGTCCAAAATCTAATAAGTTCTTTGTAAAAAAAAATTCTACGGCCTTTCATTCTTTATAGTAATCGTTAATATCAGAATCCAGATAGACTTACCCACACACATTGGCAGACAAAATATTATTCTAGAAAATAATTTTTTCCTACATTTCAGATATTTCTCAACCCAAATAAAAAAAATAAAAAAATAAGAAATTAAAATTTTCTAGCAAATTGAAATATTTTGGGTCACCCAACTTTAGTAATTTGATAAAAAAAATATTTTTTTAATGCAATCGAATGCAAGAAGGGGTGCACCAGTAAAGATGCAGCTCCTATGGATCTCGAAAGACCCTAAATAAAAAATAAAAAAAATTGTTCGGAAGACTAGGGGTTTCTTGTTTGGGATCAGAAGCCTACATTCTAGAAGCAGTGTATTCCATCTCCTAAGAAACGAGTTTAGAGATCTAGGGAGGGATTTTGAATTTTAACTCGGTAAAGGTAGTTTTGCTGGTATATATAGATTGAATGCCCTCCGTTTTTTTTTTTTTGTTTTTTTTTCTTTTAGTTGTAACGTTCATTTCATGGTTACTGTTGGTTTATCGTTAAGATGTTGTAATTTGGACTGACATTTGATTTCAAGACAATTTTTTTAAATACGACGATAAATAATAAAGAAAAAAATGGATATTTGAAGATACATGATCTATCTAAAATGGTTTTCTTTCTTCTTCTTCTTCTTCTTCTTTCGGATGGGCCTAGTGAGGACCACGTTTGTTGGTTCAATGGTTTTCTTTATTTTTTAAATATTTTCTTATTATCAAAAAGAATTTAGAATTGAGAACCCAACAAAAAACCATAGCACTACTTCCCCATTATATTCTAAAGAATATAAATGTGAAAGTAATATTACACTCCACTGCCCTGTGATATATCTCAAGCGAATATGATGGCCAAACCAGACGCAGCCGAGACGGACAGAAAGCGGGAATCCCCGAAGACATTTTGACAAGGCCCCGCAGTTAGCTGGTGTATAATAATATAATTAAATAAATACATATCTATTTATCTATTTTGTAATAACAATAGATAAATTATTATCCTTGACGTTAACATAATGAAATATTTGATTTCTTTTTTTAAATATTTTATTAACAAATATAAAAACAAAACGCAATAGCTACTGATAAATAATATAGGCTAATTACTTATTGTCGAGTGTTGAAATAAACGCTTTAATTGCAATTGCACTCTGAAATTTGACTAAATTTTCGTAAAGAGAGAAAAATTATAGAGGTAGCCCGGATAGGATTTCTAGGCCAGAGCCAGAGTATAAGAGCCACTTGAGACTGTCAAAGGGCAGAGAAATCAGCCAGACGACTTGACCTGTAATATGTAAAAATGGCAAGAAAGGATTTTTCTCTTTTATTTGATTGAAAAATGAATACCTACCTATTTTATAATATATTTATGGTATGAAAATGTTGTTTAAGTAGGAATCACGTTTTATTATTAATTATCACTAGAATTAATAATTCTTTGATTAAGGTAGTTCTTTCACAAATGCAAAAACTCAAGAAGTCTTTGAAACTTGGAATATAAGTCATTAAAAGAATAATACACATACTGTTAAAATTTGAAGACGATTTACCACACCAAACATGAAATAATTGCAATTAAAAATTACATTTTTACATAGGGTAAATAGAGAAAGGGTGGGAATATGATAATTATTTTTTTTTTTCATTGAACGACTTTCACCATCTTAATGAAAAACTAATATTTATTAGAATAATATATTCTAAGTAGCTTAAAAAAAATAGAAATTATTTACCACGTAGTTTTGATAAAAAACAAAATATTTGGGCGATTATTTTTAGTGGATGGGATATAAGCACAATGGCTTGGAAACGATCGGCAAGTATGTGTGTATCTATATAGAGATTTCTTAGTGTGAGTGTACAGTCACGTTAAAAAAACATAACCTAAAATTTTAGTTCCGTTCATATTTATAGAGTGATTACGAGGCTAAAACTTTTTGTGTGGATTGTCGCGAAAGAACCTCCTTAAGTTTTTTAAATAGGAACCAAAATAACTTGTGAATCCTTATAGATAAAAAACAGCTAGAGTGTGTTTCACTAGGCTTTCACTTACCCTCTTTTTTCAACTAGAAATTCAAATTTTATTTTAAGAATTAAATAAAATAATCCGACGAAACAGGACCGCCGCGTGCGTATATTCAGGTTGTACCCCTCACACAGGCGCTTCATCGAAGGGGCGTCATGTTGTTTAATTTACAAATTTTGTATCATGGAAAAGAGCTTACCTTTATTTGTAAACTTTTTAAAGAATCGCTGCCTATACCATTTGTAAAATTTCGAGTATTTGTTCACTTTTAATTTTGTAAAAGAACAAAGACCGTTTATATCGGCGTGTTTTATTTATCGTTTAATTTAATTTTTTCTCTCAATCAACGACCATCTTACTAGCATAGGCAAAATTAAATGTAGTACCTGCGAATTAAAGATGCGGTTAACGATAGAAAGCTGAAACATGATACAGAAGTTAAACTTATTATTACAATCTACAGTTCTCGAATTATTGTAGATTTCGAAATCTAAATAAACATACAGAAAAATTATCTATGAAGATATTTTTGGATGCAAAAAATAGCAAATTCTGAATATGATTGCCCACCGAGTAAAAACAATGCACGAACAAATATGGTTCATAGGACGGCCATTTTTTCAAAAAATCGAAAATTCATTTTTTTTAAATTTATTCGTCCTTCCTTCTGTGATTTAAATTTTATTATGAAGATTGAAATTTTCATAAACATATTTAGTTCAAACTTTGACCTAAGAATATGATGTCATGGTAAAGAAAAATTCCCAATAAAAAAAGCGGGGATTTCTTTCAATCAATAAAATTGGGAATTTTTAATAGAAGATACATATCTCTCTTATAGTCTAAGACGCCAGAACTCCCCTCCCCCTCCCCAATGTTTCAGATTTAGTTGAAATTTCTAGTCATTTCAGAAGAGGTTGTACGCACCATACGCCTGAATATAGGCAATCAATTTCTCACCTCTTCTTCAAAGCTGCGTAATATTTAGGCTATGCCGTAAAGTAGGAACTTCAGTTTTTAAGTTAATCGATAGAAGTCAACAAAACATTCCTACCTTACGGGATGGCTAAAGTATTAAAATTCATTGTTATTACTATTTATTTTTATTTATTTATTATAAGGAAATTCAATGTAAAATATGATTTGCCAATAGATTTTTACTTATTAATTTTAAAATAATATGTAAATACAAAAGATACCAGAATAAAAATTTCTATGAAATTTATTAATACATTTCTGTAGTATAGAAAAAATAGCAGATCTAAAAAGTAAAAAATTACACAAACCTGGTTTCATTTAAAGATATCACGATTTCCCCGCAATTACCATTTACATTTACTTTACTGTTCAAACTAAGAAATGCTTGAATTTGTCCATGACTTGAAAAAGTCTCGTACTTCTTGTGGAGAAAGGCCACAGGCATTCTCTTGCAGCCCTTAAAGCAGTAAAATTAATATTAGAGATTTTGCACTGTTCCCCGTTGATATCAAAGCGCACAGCGTGCGCAGGCTAAGTCCGAGCATTGGCTTGGCCGTACGCTATTTACACGAACCATTTCGAGCCAATTTCGACCCCCCTGCAGCTCGGAACAAAGCTGAAATTATACACATATAATTATTAATCCATCATGAAGAGAGTGCCAAATTTCAATAATATAGCTTAAATAGATTCTGAGATATTGACCTGAGAAAATAGCTAATTTTGGCACTCACTTACTGATAGGTCATCAAAACCTATAGGGTACTTCCAATCATTCCAGCATCATGAAATTTCGCCTGCTAGTAGAGTTTCTGACACAAACGAAGGAAATTCCAAAAATCCAAATTTTCTATCTTTCAATCCCTTCAAAATGGGGGGAGGGTCAAAAATGAAAATTCTAACCCGTTGGACCAAACTCAACCAAATTTTGTATACATATTCTGTGCGACCCCCTTTACGAATTATACTGTAAGGGTTAATTAACTAAATTCGTGACCAGTCACGTTTCATGAAAATAATTAAAATTAAAATTTTAGAATCAATAAATTTAGATTGTCATTCAAAGTAGAAATAATGTATTTTAATTAAAACTTCTATTTCCTCAACTTAATTATTCTTGGCGAATATAATTTGACTGCACAGTAGATTTCACTAGTTTTTCGAACAAGAATGTTTTGGTTGAGATTTTATTATACTGAAAACCCGATTTCTTCATTTTCTATTTTATTACAATGATATTGAGTTTGTTGAATTAAAAACAGCCCTCCCACGAAATCCTGATTAAAAAAAATGTTATTTGAAATCCCCTCTCTACTCCTACTCTTTGCTGTCAAATAAGAGACTAAACTAATTAACGCATATGTCGATACGTTCACCCCTATGAATGCTATGGATGGAATCCCCCCACTGCTTCCTGTCAAAATTTTAAATTCTAAAGACCGCTTACATATTATGTAGATATATTCGATGCAATCAAATCACTAAATATTCCCAAATTTCTACTTTAATTTTTTTTTTATATTGATTCAAGAAGGTCTAACATCTATAAGTCAGGGTTGACTTTTTGATTGTAAACAGAAGAGGATGTAATTTCAGGGGTTGTGTTATAGTCGAAGGTGACGCTAGACAGGTTCTCAAGATAACGGGGAAGATAGAGACGGGACTAGAGTTCCATTCTCTAGAAATCATAGAGATAAACGGAGAATGTGTATATTCTAAGTGAATTCAATTTGACTGCGAAGGAGTATTAAACATGTTAAAATAAGTGCGTTTCATACAAATGAGACTTTAGCTCCATAGTAGAGTAAAGAAATCAAAATTGAAAAATCTTAAAATATTATCTTAAAATTAGAAATCAAAAGTTATTCTTAACCTAGCCTATTGATTGAAACTTGGCAGGGGGTTAACCAGAAACCCCAAACGATGGAGACCGTTCTACGTTAGATCAAGAAATTGAGAAAGCTAGGTATGGTTGAAACTTTAGTTTTATTTCTTGTTCCTGAATTTCATTCCTCTATATCTCTTTTTCATTCCAGTAAGCCAGCCATCTTCCTGACTTATATAGATACCTAGATAGGTCTTAGAACTACATGCATTCATTTAATGAAAACAATAAATCGAGTTCATCGATACTATTAAAAATATCTATTAGTTTTTGTAACTGCCTCCAAGGTCGTTTTATCAGTGTTTTGTCCAATGGAAACCGATTTATGGCAGAGCATCGTTGCGCAATTGAATGATTATAAAGTCACAACACAGATGGTTATATCGATGGATGGAAAAAACATATAGGTACAGAGATCATCATGAAACTCCATTCGAATAGATTGGTACACATTGCAAGTGTAAAAAACAACACTTCTCAAGTTATTAACATATATGATAATAATATTTTTGTTGAGGCTTTGGCAATTATATTGAATATATCTGGAAGATTTTCTTATACCACTGTCTGTTGAAATTCAGGGCAGCACTGAACGGAATGGGGCTGACGTCATAGCTCATATATTCTAACCTAACCTCTAATATTATGTTTATTTAAGTTTTCAAGGCCCAATTAGCACCCACTACAGGAAAATGAACAATAAATATAATTCTAATAATTTTGTGATAGGCCAACAAAAACACTATTAGTCTTCCAATAGAGAAATTAGAATACCAACCACACACTTCTCAAGTGTTTTTCAAAAAGTTTTGGCCGAATTCAATAAGTAATAATAAGAAACAAATTAACATTATAGGATGTATATTTATGGGAAGGTGGGAGTTATCTTAGAAAAAAGTAAGAAAAAAAAAGTATGAAGCTGAGAAAGAAGGGAGAGATAAAAAATCGACTTAAATGAAGTATTCATTCAAGATGTGAAAATATTGTACAGTTGTAATAGAAATTTAATTTTAAATAATGTGAAAAAACAGGAAAGTTATATATATACTATATAGCAGCGGTCGCCAAACTTTTTGACCTCACGGACCAGTTAATTCATAATTTAAATCCCGCGGACCACTAATAGGATTTTTTAAGTGTTAAATATATTTATAAAAAAAAATTGTGATCAAAGAACACATAAAATGTACCTAGTTAATAAAATGAAACTATTAATAGTAACCAAGTTATGAAAGCTTTATTAATAAACCATAATAAAATAAACAAAATAAACAAAAATTGTACAAACAAAACAATTAAAAGATGGTTTAAATATATCAAACTTTTAGCGTTATACATTCCTAGTGTGATGGATGTTCCTGCTTACTTGAAATAAGATTATGGATATTTGGATCCAATGTTGTTACTGCAAGACGGAGAACTGCATTTATTTCAAGCCGAGATCGGTACCGTGTTTTGATGACTGTGACAGATGAAAAGGCCTTTTCACATAAATAAGTTGTGGAGAATTGAATCAGAATTTTCATCGCCTGTTCACTAAGCAAAGGGTATTCACTTTTTATGGAAAGCCAAAACTGAGGTCTTGATAAGGATGAATGAAATTTAAATTTGAGAGTTTCGTCGGACGATAGGTCGATGAGGCTTTCTTTTAGATGCATGCTTAACTTACTATCCTGAATGTTCGCTGCAAACGGATCTATTATCCACATATTACCATGTCTGGGATCTTCATTCTTTGGGTAATAACGAGCAAAAGATTCTGTAAGTGATTCCAAGTGCTTTTTAACTAGGGTTACCACTTGCTGGTTAACATCATTCTCCTTCATGTATTCATCAAAATTAGAAAACATTTGCAGATCGTCTTCAACCAACCGCGTTTGCCACAGTAATATTTTCTTTTGAAACGCATCCATTTTACTTCGTAGTGTGAACACGTCCTTAAGTTGTCCTTGCAAAGATATGTTTAGTTCATTTAACAGGGAAAAAATATCTGCCAGGTATGCAAGCTTTGCTAGCCATTCATTGTCGGACAAGCATTTTTGCAATTTCGGATTATTTTGCTGCTGGAAGTTTTTATAACTTGTCACGTATTGTTATGAATTGATTCATGTTTAAATGCATCTTAAAACATAACTTAACATGATGAGTAAGTATATTCCACATTTTTCTACGGACCAGCGAAATTTTCTCGCGGACCACCACTTTGGCAACCGCTGCTATATAGTTTATATAAAATACAAATATTTTATAAAACAATCTAGAACACGTTTATTTTCAACCAAACGTTTCGAGAGAAATTCTCCTCTTTTCAATGGTAAAATTTTCAAAAAAAAGTCGCTTCCTCTAAAATTCAGAAAGCAACACTGAACGTTTGGTTGAAAATAAACTTGTTCTAGATTGTTTTATAAAATATTTGTATTTTTTTAATATTTTAAATACAATCAATAAATAATCATAATCCGTTAAATAATTCCTGTGAATAAATATTTCTTTTATTTATATAATATATATATATATATATTTATATAATATATATATATATATATATATATATATATATATATACATGTGTACTATTCGGTGCACGGATGCTGTGGATGCAGTGCATCTTTAAAATTTCAAACATTTAGATTATTTTCATACCGTGTCATAAAAAATCTAATACTAAATTTGAAAAATAACGAAAATGATGCCGTATTCGATGAAATTTGCAAAAAAAGCGAAGATTAAAATAAAATTTCAAAAAATGAAGGGTACTTTTTTGGACAGCATCTCCTGGTTGAAAAGTCACCAACCACCACTGATATATATATTATATATATTGATAGATGATAGATACAGATAGAGTTAACTCATCGATCTGTTAAATTTGAACTGAACTGCCCGAGAGTCTTCTTACTAATGGTTCGATGAAAGTCAAGTTATTCGACTGCTCAGGCATGAAGGAATTCAAAGACAGGACAAGTTATTTGATAGCTAAAGATGGAGTGGGCAGGGGGGTATTGATAAACTGATACACTCATATACATTTTCATTATCTTCTTTTAAGAACAAATACGTAAGCTGGGCTGAGTTTAAGTCTTACAAATTATTGAATTCTTTTTGCCTTCTTAAGGCACACTTATTGACTTTCTAATGAAGGTATAGAGGATTGCAGATTTTAGGGGTTTTCTTAATGTTTCTTAAATTAATTTCAATCTTTCTCTCTCGATACTATGATTAGTAGAGCTGTAACAACACTATCTCTCAAAATCAGACGTTTTTTTAGTTATAACTCTTTCGTATTCAGACTCCTAATTAATTGAGCCCGATCATGTTGACTCTAATGATATCTATCAACTTAGAATTAGAAGCCGAAATATTACTTTAGAATTCACAAAAAAAATTTTGATTAATTTTTTATTCTATTCAGTTCCTTTTTCTTTTACATTTTATTCAGGATTTTCATAAGTTTAAGAGACAATAACGCTCAATTGTTTATAAAGAATTTATTTTGCAGAGTTTCGTCATTCATTGAGACTTCCTAATCTAATAAATATAGCTTTCTATAGTTTTCTGATTTATAGCATGGTTTTGAACTTGAAGAAGCCTCAAAGTGAGGGATGTGATTGAAGAAATACTTTATAACTATTTAGAAAATGTGTCCATTAAATTCCAATAATAAGATGGTTAATATGATTTTCCTCAAAATTTCTTATATACAAGAGTAGGAGAGTTTGGATTTATAAGAAAATCAATGAGGATATCCTCTGATTGATTTGAGATGTTTGGACATGACAACCCTTCTGGCATGTAACCAAAATTAAACAAAAGACCCTCATTATTTTTATTATACTTATCATAATATAATTTTCATTAAAAATCTAATTTCACCATAACTGATCTAACCCTAAAATTATTTTGATCAGCAAAATAGCTTCTTATATGGTACACTCAGTAGCATTTCTATGTCAATTCTATATTTTATATTGGTAGCTCAAATTTAAAAAATTCCTCTACCATAAATTTTCATCCTTCATTTTCAAGCTCAAATCATAATAAGTCTTCAATTGATAAAATTGGAAAGTTTTTTTTTTAATTAAATTGTTTTTAAAAAAATACTAACTGTATTATCGGTTTAGAAAGAGCAAAAAAAATTTAATATCCACGCGATACTGACCCCATGAAAAATAATATTTATAAATAAAAAAGACTGATGAAGAAGGCCAAGTCTTCGAAACTATAGTCTCAAACAAATAAATTATATATATTTGATATATATGTGAGTATGTTTATTTGCATCAAATAGAGGACAACCTCTTTAATTCTCTTTATATATTTTGATAGATTTCATTAAATTAAAAAATTATGTCCATGTTAAAAATAGGTTGTGATACTTCATTTCACCTTCAAAAATAATACATGTATAATGTTATAATGTTATTAAACTAACTGGATTCTTGAACCCTTGTTGAACCGTTGTAAGACGATATGATAAAGAAATCATGATTAATATTTTGTGAAGTTCAAGGCCAATCTGGTAACATTAAATAACAGCCAATAGTTTAACAAATATTACATAATAAATAATATTTTAAAGAACAGATTTAATTTAGTGGCAGAAATTTATTTTCGACGGGTTTGCTAAAATTGTTTTTTCTTTGTTAAATTATTGGTAAAATTTAGTTATATGTAAGTAGAACCCATATAGTCTAGTGATTAAGGGGCTGCCAAGGAATATTTTTTACTTTCACTTATACGAGATGTGATAGAATAGGTGAAATAATAGAATGACATCTCAGGAAATGGATTTTTAAAGTAATTTAATTCAATTAAAATCAATTTTACTTAAACTTGGTCTGCGAAATCCTTTTTACTTTTAATGCCAGTTTTTGGCAACAATACACTTCCCTGCTCCTCCCGAGCTCATATGTGCCCCAAAAGGTATTGGTAAAATAAAGAAAATATTCCGGGAACATTATTAAACAACATTTTGCTTATAACCATTAGGTGAAACTTGCCTATATTTTTATTATTTCCTTCTATATAAGCATAGAATAGGGCCTTTATCTATTGCCGAAAATTTATCTGTAAAAGAAATTTCAGAAGAAATATTGTTTATATTTTTCTCTTTAAGGGAAGAATTAGATATAGTTGAATTGGAGGAAAGAGTCTGTTCCGACTCTTTTTGATTTAAAATATGTGAACACTCACCGGCTTGGAATGTATTCTGTACACTCATATTGTGAAGAAGTTTTTTAAATCAATATTTTCTTCAGTGGAGGCTGATCGCATTCATTATCTGAAGAACATTTCCTTCCTTCCTTATTATTGATATCCAAAACACCGAGAGACTTATCCCCCATGATAACATTTTATTTGATTTATTCAAAATCAAATGAAAACTTAGAAAGAGAAGAGAGAAAAACAGATCCGACCAACAAATAAAAGATTAAAATAAAATAAAGGGAGGATTTGGACATTGATAGCTTAAAAATAAGACACGTCTATACGCGAGGACTGCTCAAGCTAGAAAATGAAATAGTTATACTTAATTCGATCTAAGATATTATTATGTAAAATGTAAGAATATTAAAATATTAATGTAAGAGAACCCTGTATTCTCAAACTGAAAATGCAGTAAGAAATAACTAATAAATAAATATAGGCTATTTAAAAATAACTGATGTTACAAGTTTTGTAATTCAAAAACAGCCACTGAGGGGATAAATGTCTTTGTTATATAAGTTCTCTGAATTAAAAAATATAATAAAAAACATTTAGGCACCAGAACAATCTTCATGCGAGCTTATATTTTCATAATATCGTGGATAACGAAATAAGATATATAGAAAAAATTATTTTTTACACGTTTTAGACATTTCTAAACACGAATATGTAAAAAAAAAATGAAAATTTTGGATTAATTCAATCCAGGGTCCCCATGAAAGGTATTCTCAATTTAAATTAGAAATTTGTAATAAATTGTATAATTTCACCATGGGCGGTTAAAGACAAAACAATCTCCGAGAGATGATTTTATTTTATTTTATTGCAACGAAATTTTCTCTGGAGAGAGAAGGACTGGTAGAACTTTTATAGTAATTGAATGTAATGGAAGGCAGCCCAGGGGTGGTGAGGAAAGAGGAAATTAACACATTTATTTATTTATTTCATTTTCAACGGCTAGTAGCCTCAATTTACAAAATTATAAAATTATATATTACATACACAACAATATATTACAATACTCATTAACTACATCAACACATTACATAATTATACATTAGCATTATATTAGTTATTCATAAATTAGTGTGAGCTTCTTGAATGAAGCCGCTACCTTATTGATTTCCAAAGAAAATTCAATCACATATCAAATAAGGTGCAATTTACTGGAATCCTTCCTCCTTTCCTTTCATACCGACGTTTCGAGGATTCTTCCCTCCTTCATCAGGGTTTCAAATGGTACAATGAATGAAACAAATAAATGTTTCCTTCTTCTCTCCACAGTAGTGGTCGAAACTTTCTTATTTTTTTAGCAAAGGCATAGAAAAATAATTCAAAAAAAATTAAAAAAAAAATTGTTTTTCTATGCCTTTGCTAAAAAAATAAGAAAGTTTTGACCTACTGTGGAGAAGAGGAAACATTTTATTTGTTTCATTCGTTGTACCATTTGAAACCCTGAAGAAGGAGGAAGAATTCTCCGAAACGTCGGTATGAAAGGAAAGGAGGAAGGATTCCAATAAATTACACCTTATTTGATATGTGTTAATTTTTTCTTTCCTCACTGCCCCTGGGCTGCCTTCCATTACATTCAATTATTTTATTTAATATTTAAATTTTAATTGTAACTTTATTTTTTAAGGTAAGTGTTGTGAGGTATGCCCACTAGTTTATTCTATATTCGAGTATTATATTTAAACTCACCAAATTCAGTTATTACTTCTTAGAATGCGGAAAAGGAATCCACAAATCCGAGAAAAACAATCTCGTGAATACTAAACAGAAGAAAATACTTGAATTCATAAATTCCTTACAGCCCAAATTCATTTCGGAATATTTTCTTTCTTTTCACAAACTTTAGTCGATTTTGAGTTTATTAATCTGATTTTGTATAGGTGTCATATAATTCCAAATAGAAAAAGAATGATCTGTTTAAATGTTTGTAAAATGAGATATATTATACTCCCTCCGTCCGGAAATATGGCATACATTTAAAAAATAATCTTAGATTATCCAGAGTTTCGAAAGCAACTGGCAATACTCATTATATTGTTATTGTTCACATTGATAACTAAAATATCCTAACATATTTGACAGACGTTGCTTTTGTGTTGAGTTGGAATTTGAAGATCAAATATTAGTTTTTTAAGAAAAATAAAATAGTCACCGCTATAATTTCAAAATTGAAAATTTTAACTCAAATAACGTGAATTTACAAAGAAGAGATGCCAAATCGAATCAATTGACTATTGAACAACGTCATGGTATCTTGAAACATATATTACAATATTTGAAGAGCAAAGAAAAATTAAAACACGGTGCTATTAATAAATTGATTGAAAGCGTTCAAGATGCATTTAATAAACTAAAGACAAATCTCTTGATAACGTTTTCATAACATTAAAAACGTGTATGGAATCAATTATGTTGAAAGGAGGGAAAAATTCCTAGAAAATTCCTCATAAGTAGGTAAATAAGGTAAAACTTTGTCGTGAGGGTCGATTAGTTGAAAAGTACATATGTTCAGAAGAAGCGGTCAATAAGGCTAAATTTCACTTTAACCAAATTTGAATTACCCTAAAATGGTTTGTATTTAGTTATATTGTGATAATAAAATGAATTTAATATTTTTTTTATATTTAATTTTAGTATTATTTGATTTTTTTTGCAAATGTATACCATATTTTCGTACAATAAAAATCGCGAAATGTATACCATATTTCCGGACGGAGGGAGTATTATATTTAATGAAGTGAATTCGTGTGCGTGTGTGTAGAGAGAGATCCGTATATTATTACTAGTATATCCATACAAGGCTCAAGAATATCCGTTCAATCCATTCATACTTTCATTTTATACAAACAGATGAGTCACTTGAACTTGAAAGGGCTTTGACCTTCTTATTCTTCCAAATCTTTGTGAATATTAATGTAATCATGACTGAAAATTTACCAATAACATTTTTTGATATTAGAGTTGTGACATGCTGCATGCAACCGAACGTATTATCTTAGATATTAAAGAAAGAGTTCGAAGCCTACCTAAGACACTGTTAGCTGTTTTAACTTCATGTTTGCTGTTAACATGCTTGATATTGGACATTGGCATCCTCTCTTTTCATTAGACATGCAACAGTTCTTAGGAAAGGGGTAATCGTATTTGAATAGCTTTTGTACTGATATCTCCCAATTTTTCGAAAATAAGATTTTGACCTCCAAAATCATCACATCCATCTAGAATTTAATCTGACAACGTAAAAACTTCACCCAATTTCATAATCACAAAGTACCTATCATAACCAGTTTTTTGCTTCTCCTGTAAAACTAACATTTTGAACATACTCGGTTTTATATCTTAGTTGACAACAGTTTTATATATTTTTGTCTAATGTATTTTTTCTTAATTGTACACTGTCATACGAAGTAATAATAAGTTCCTAGATGGGTAACTATCTAATCATCTAATGCAGGGCTGTCCAACTTTTTGGCTTACACGGGCCACATTTGAAGAAAAAATTGTCTCGGAAATATTATAATTCTATTGATATTTGTTATTCAAAAAAGATAGATTTTTTTTTGGCTTTTCGCCTTTCTAGCAATAAGCCAATTTACGATACTAATTATATTTTTTCTAAATTTATCTCCACCCCCGGGGTCAGATTTTAGCTGGATGCCTCGAGTCGGATTTGAACCCGGATGCCCTGGTTAGCAGGCTGGGACGCTACCACCTAGCCTATCTGACCTCTCCCCCCCCCCCCCAAAAAAAATAGTTAATAATGTAGAAAAAGAACTATTATTTTTTGCTCATAGTGAGCTTCTAATTTTACTTTTCGTAAATTTTATACTTGAAAATAGCTTCTCGTATAGGTAAATACATATTGTATATACCTACTTACAAAAAGTGATATTATATATTAGTATTTGTTTATATTTTTTCTTGGCTAGATAATTAATATAAAATTATAATAAAGAGACAATATTCAATTTTTAGCACTTTTATTTTCGAAAACTTCACAGTAGATTTTCAGATTTCATATTTTAGAGAAAAAAAATTATCAGGCCAAATTGTTGAGTGTTTTCCAGTACTACATATAAATGTCAATGTTTTAAGGAATTTTATGACTTTATATTGGGCCACGGGTTGGATAGCCCTGGTTTAAATCGAATGGGATTAAAGAAGGATTTGAGAAATTATAATTTATTTTTTAAAACGGTCACGAATATAATAATCCCTGACTATCCATTATCCATTGACGTGTAAGAACGTGCAATGATCTAAAAGACACGTCCTGACAAGTTTTAGTCCAGGAAAGAAATTATCAATTAATTGTGATTGTTCTAGAAAACTCCAATTCCTTGTCTCCTTGCGTACTAGAATGATAACTATAGACTTCGTTAGTGTCGTAGCATATAAATTACTGAAATAATAAATATTTTAGAAAATGAAAATATGAGAAGAAGAAGAATTTTTAAATATTCGAAACTTCATTATTTGTTTATCTTATATAGTTGAGTTATAATTTTGCTTTTAGTGAATTTTATTCTTGAAAAGAGCTTCACGTATTGTACAAATGTACATTCATATTTCGAAAAAAGTAATAAATAATATCTCTACATATAAATCTCAATGTTTTAATGAAGTTCATGATTTTATGTTGCCCCACAATCATTGCAGTGTTGGGCCGCATGCGGCCCGCGGGCCACGGGTAGGACAACCCTGATCTAATGTAAGGATTCTCAACCTATTGGATAAAAAAATACTTGGTAGGTTTCACATTAAGATATAAAAATAAAACGAATTTATTTTTATATCTTAATGTGAAACCTACCAAGTATTTTTTATCCAATAATTTATAAAGTGTTTCACCAAGTACCAACATCGAATTCCTTAAAAACTATTCTCAACCTCTGTGCACTTTAGTTTGCACTGTCCAGTGAAAGATTTGTGAGAGTGTAACTGAAAATTTGAGGTGGAACTCGTGTTAAATTCTCTCTAAGACGTTTTCAAATTTAAATAACAAGATCAAGTGTTCCAGTCAAAATTCCTTCTTCATCACTTGTAAAGATATATAATATTAGGATCCAAAACTTTAAGTATTGTGTTCATCTAATTAAATCATGATGGTATATTCCGAAACGTTTCCGATCATGGCCATTATATTTATTGTAAAGTATTTTCGTCCAATTTCTCTCATTCTAGATTTTATATTAAAAAAGCTCACGGGCAAATCTTTTTAGCTGGCAGTTATATGAATATACATAGATTGAAGTCTATTGAGGAATCATAATCTTTTGTTATTTTACAATAACTGAAAAGTATCTATAAATGTCAACAAAAGGATTCATTTGAATAACGACGATTTATGAATGAATTTTTAATTGTATTTTATTTTCACTGTTAAAAAAATTAGAATAGATTTTTATACGGGGACGATTTATGTTGACGATTTTTTTATTGAAAGATTTTGAATTTTCTGTATAAAAGAATAATAATTTATTCCAACTAGGACCAGCACAATACAACTATGACAATTTTTTCGTAAAATTTTACTCACATAGCATAACATATTGAAATAGATTGCACTTTTTTCTTATGGATTTACAGCCATGTTATTTTTTTTATTTTGGCCTCGGATTATTAAGGATTTGTTTTAGTAAAAAGAATTATTTCAAAATTAACTTAAAATTATCTTAAAAAACTTATTTCAAAAGCAATGGCGGCCAAAGACTTGAATTCATTCAAAAATATATTTATCTAGACCGAAGGCAGTGTATATATTTACAAGAACCATTTCTAGCTACTTTCGACCCCACCCCCAATAACTAAAAAACTATTAGACCTACACACTTGCAATTTTGTTTGTAAAATAAGGCCCTATTGAACACCTAGAATCCCAAATTTCATAAATAAACCTAAAATTATTCTTAATTTATTAAGCTATGAAAAGTGCCATTTTTATCACTCACTCACCAAAAACCTAGAGTAGGTACTTCGCTGATCCTAGAATGCTGAAATTCGGCATACTGATAGAGTTTGGGGTACAATTAAATAGAAAAATTGAAAAGGCGAAACTCTCCTTTCTTTCAGGACCTAAAATGGATGGGTGAAAGTTATAGGCTTAATTAACATAAAGTAAAAATACAATGAACCTAGAATGCTGAAATTTGGCAATGGGTACTGGTAAAACTTGGCACATTAATAAATGAGAAAATTGAAAAAACGAAAAATTTTCCTTTTTCGGTGCCCGAAATGAAGGGGTGATATTTATAGGCTAAATTAACATATAATGAAAATACATTATAATGACTCTGGAATACTAAAACATGGCATGTTGGAAGAATTTGGTGTATTAACCCTAGTAGCACAATGTTTCAAAGTATATAGTAACTATATAGTGCCTATACAGATTCTAGAAAACTATATATGCACTATGTAGTTACTATATAGTTTGAAACATTGTGCTACTAGGGAATAAAGAGTGAAATTGCAAAACCGAAACATTTCCTTCTTCATGACATAAAATGAAGGGGGTGAATTTTATGCGATAAATTTCTATTATGTTCGGTATGGTGGATGGTGGTAGAGTTTGGGCTGTTAATAAAGGGTGAAATCGAAAAACAAACTTACCCTTCTTCAGGCAAAATTTAAATGCTATATATTTATTTAGATAAATAAAAAAAAATGCAGAGAGTATATAATAAAAAATTTTATTTTTTCTTTCAATTTTATATGATTATTTCGTAATGTTTCTCTTGTGAATTTAAATCAAAGTAATTTGAGACACGCTTTTTTACTTCAACATTTAAAGTTGTATATCTTGAAAAATAAGTATTTATCATAAAATCCTTTAAAAGTTCAGAGAAAAATATATTAAAAGGACTAAAAATGAACGGCTGCCTGGCAGTTTTTTATTTTTTATTTTGTTTCCTTTCCCGTTCCCTCCTGTTTGGATTTCATTAGCTTATCACACTGTGTAAATTGTCACCTGGTTTACGGAGATTCAAATGACATGGCTGATTCAAGGGATCGGAACACGAATGCAAACAGAAACCGAGACGAGAGGCGTGAGGCAGAATGGGCTATTTGATAGGCTTGATGCATTCTACACGAGGTATAGAAAGAGAAACAGAAAACAAAACCAGAAATAACTCCTTTCCGGTTGAAGAATGCTATATTTTATCGTAATTAAGATTACACCGTGAAATGTGGAATTAATCTTTTTCGCAAAGTCTATATTTAGTTTCAGAAATATACTTTTTTTTATCCAAGAAAGCCTATTTATGATTTATCTGTCACAAACATTTATAACAAATAACTCCAATTCGTTTGTTCCTATGACTAGAAACTGGAACTCTCTTCCTGAAGCGACATAATATAATTTTCAATCTTTCAAAGTCCGCATCCACAGATATCTTCAACTCCAAACCAATGCCTGAATTTTTTTCTTTTTTTCACAACATTCCCATATAAAATCACTTTAATTTCAAGATTATAAAGTGAAATGAATGAGAATTATTTTAAAAAAGAGCCACTGTGTCCCATTTTTTTTTAATCAATCGAATGCAAGAAGGGGCTCCAGTAAGATGCAGCCCCTATGGTTCTGAAAAGACCCTTACATTACCGAAGAGAAGGGAAAGTTGATCAAGCGAGAGGGTGGAGGTTTAGATGTTTGTGCACCAGGGTTTTGAAGGTTTGAAGATTATAAGTGCTGCGCTGCTGGGAAAGATGGAGGGCAGGAGAGAGCTCCAGCTCCTTGAAGTCATGGGTATTGGCGAATGAAATGGTTTGGCACTTTTCTAATTTAACCGCGAAAGAGTGTTGGGAATCGGCAAACCCCATGCTACATGCAAAGCATGCTTTGGGGGAATTACTGATTTTAACTCATCAGAGCACCTACCGTGATAGTATCTATAAAATAGGGAAAACGCGGAAACATTTCAGCCAACGGTGAGGCTAGAATTGTCAATTAGCCTGACAGTTCGTTTCTGAATTGCATCCAGGGTAGCAAGATAATGTTTGGAACCCCTCTCCATAGATACGAGCCGTATTCGAGAAAGGGGCGGATTTGGGCCATGTAGAGGGTGAGAAGATGCAGGGGCGTGAAAAATCAAGGGACCTGAATAAGAAACCAAAAACCATTGTTAGTTATTGAAGTTAAAACTTATAAATTATTGAGAAGCCTTTTAATATTAAAATTACAAGCTTCCCTTAAGTGAAGTTTTTTTTTACATATACTGCAAGAAAAAAAAATATATACCTTACATTGTAAACAATGCTTCGAGAAAATATATATATATTTTAATAATTACCAGGATGAATAATAGACAAAAATTGTTTGTAGACACTGTTCAACAAACTTATAAATGGAAGAAATTAAGTAAAAATATATTTTTCTTATTATCTATTAAAATATTTCACCTAGAACCGACACCAAATACTTTAAAGATTATATATAAATGGAAACATAATCCAGGCAAAGGTATCCAGTGCTGAAGATATAAACAGCTTGGAGAACTTTCTTTGAAAAAATTTTAAAGTAATTTTTGGTATTACTTCTAATATGCTGGCCAAATACGTGTTTATAGAGGGTATAACAACTATAAGGGTGTTCTTTAATTATTCTTTTGCGATTTTGTTTAAATAAATATACTAATTTATAGTTTGTTAATCCAAAATATAAATTCTTAATAATTATTCCATCCAGAAGTGTTTCACTATCAGTGACATTTCTTATCCCTCAAAATATGACAACTCAAACTGCATTTAGTAACTAGATAAATGATAAAATAAACAAAAATTAATAAAAATATTATTTTGAGAATTAAAAAAAATTCTACAAATTATTATTTTAATTGACTGTATGTTTAATCCTCTTAAAAATCCAAGTCAATGTGGTATGCAATGTGGTCGTAGTGTTAAATAGTTCCAAGTTTTCTTTGCAAAAGCCCTGCATTAGAATATGAATGATGAAACATCAAGAACTGAAAGTGAAATTAAATGTTCATGAAATAACTCTGGCCCTTATTTTCTATCCTTAATATCTCTATACCATGAATTAATTTTTTAATTGCCTCTAAGTTTAATCTTATTTAAATTCAAGATCATGTCTTATGCAATATGGTCGAAGATTTAAATAGACTGTCTAAAGTTTTCTTAGAAAAAGTCGGAGATTAGAATTTGAATGGAGAAGTATCAATAATTGAAATTGAAACTACAATAGACTGGAAATAGTTCTCTGCATCCCCATGTTTTCAGTCTTATACACCCTCTATTATATATTATTCAACAACTTATCCCCACAAAACAACCTTTACTTTACGTAAGTACCAAATATAATAGTATAAAAACTGATATTGCCCTAAACGTCAACTCCTTTCTCAAAACAAGATTTATGATACATTACGTTAAATTATGGACGGGCAAAGATTTAAAAAATAATCCCTTTTGGTGTGTGCTATTTTCTAAGACATGGGGAGAGGAAACCCCCATTGGCGCCCTAAGTGCTAAGCCATGTCTGCATTTACAAGGCAGCCACTTGTTGCCATGATCTGCGACCCCTTCACAAAGAATCCCTTGACAAGGCATAAAGCAGACGTTAAGAAGTCAAACGAGAGAATGAATTAATAAATCGAATAAATCCGTTCATTATTTCTGATGCAAAGCTTTCTTTGAAATTCTCATATTTGAAAACTCAAAGCATATTATAAAGAGATAATTGTTCACATTGAATTTTATGGAACTGTTCTAAATAAATAATCTGTTCGTTTTCTCTCATTATTATTATGCTAATTACTCATCTAATTAGTAAGGGCCATTCATAAAATACGTTCGCAAACAGGAGAGAGGGAGAGGGGTATTCCTTAGCGTGATGATATGTGACATGGGGGGAGGGGGGTCTAAAGAAACTTGACGTTCGCAGTTTATCAATTTTGTTTTAATTTTTTTCTTAACTTGTTATTTTTTTTAATTTTATTATAGAGGGGTCTAACTTTTGTGACGTTATATTTGTTAGGGGGTTCCAGAAAATGTAACCCAGCGTGACGAAAGGAGGAGGGGTCCAAAAAGGTGAAATTTTGCGTGATATATTTTATGAATGGCTCGCTGAGAAGAACTTTTATTAAATATTTAAATAAAAAGTAAAAATATAAAAGTTTGTTTCAATTGCTTTCTTCATTTATCTCTATTTTGTTATTAATGAAAAAATATTGTAACTTAAAAAGCGGTTGTTTAGCCTTTTACCAATCGCAGCTCCCAAAATAATTTAGAATATTTTCGGTTTTATTAACTTGATATTTTTTAAGATTAATAAATTTTTATAAACTTCAGCAATAAGCAAATGACTTTTTTAAATTATTTTTTAAGAAACACCAAAAATGCTTTCACCGTAAGAAGTACTAACTCTAAGACAGAGTGAAAGTAAATTTTTATTGATGGTTTTGACTAAATGGCAAAAAATCTGTAGATATTTTAGGTAAACGGTTAGTGGCGGTCATGACAAATTTTTCAAACCTTGAGTAATCTATAGTTTTATCAAAGTATATTTCATTAGATAAAAAATTAACTTTTTCATTGAGACAAAAATGATACCTTATTTTTTAAAATCGGTTGACAAACAACCAAGTTATGAGTGTATTTTTAATTTCGTTTCTATGGTTAGTTATTGTTAAGTAGAACTATGCCGTCAATCTTTCATTATAACTTGTTCGTTTACCGATTTTCACAAATAAGGTGTTTGTTCACTTTAAAAAGCTTAGAATTTTAGTATATAAAACGTAATTTAATTAAATTAACGATTAGTGAGATATAAAGATTGAAAAATTAAGATTTGTGAACCTAATATTATGTAAACAATTATTTGTTGGTAATTATAGCGGGACGGTGTTAACATGTACGTACTAAAGATTATTAAGAGTACTTAATCTAGTTTAGATTTAAAAAATTTTATTTAAAAAACAAATTAATGTAAAACAGAAGGAAATAAAAATTTATTCCTTAAGTCATATTTATAACCTTTCTCTCTAATAAAAAACAAAACAAAAAAAAAGACAAATTTTCCAAACCTTTATATCTGAGTAATCGTTAGTTTTATTAAAATATATTTTTTTGGATAAGATATTAAGCTTTTTATTGCAAAAAAATTTACAGCCTATTTTTGAAAATCGATTGACAAACAACCGAGTTATGCGTGTATTTTTATTTTCGTTTGTATGGTTAGTCATTGTTAAGTAGAATTATGCCGTCAATTTTTTATTATAACTCGTTCGTTCGTTAATCGATTTTCCACAAATAATGTGTTTGTTCACTTTAAAAAGCTTAGAATTTTACTATATAAAACGTAATTTAATTTAATTAACGATTAGCTAGATATAAAGATTGAAAAATTATCATGGCCGCCATTTAAAGGTTTTTGAATCTCGTATATAAACATTAATTTGTTCGTAAACGGTCTTAACATGTAATATACTAAAGATGATTAAAATTACTTAATCTAGCTATGATTTAGCAAATTTTTATTTATAATAAGCTGATGTGGCCATCCGCATGACTTTACCATACATCTGGGCCCTCTCTTATATTTAATACTAGCTGACCTCCTCTCGCCCATTTTGGCTGGTTTTTGCAGTTTTTGAACTAGAGCGTACACAAAAATTTGGTAAAGTATGTACTAACTAACTAACTAATAAACAGACATTTTAAAAATAAATTTATCCAGTGATTTTTGTAAAACTTTGTATGTAAAGTCATGGGGGGATAACAATTGTTTACAGTCTGGAGAGAAAAAAAACAAAGTTGAGAAACACCCACATTTCTGGATTCTTTAAGGAAAGCGATGCTTGAACTATGCTATTTCTACATTCAAGAGAATTTAAATTGTAAATTGATGATTATCATTCGAAATAGTATTCATTGAAGTGCTTTGGAACGTGACTATTAACAGGTAGAAAAATTTAATTCTAACACATTACCAATCTTGTTCAACAGAGAGTTACAGATGACAGGTTTAAAACCCAAGGGAAATTATTATTAAGTATATCTACTTTTATAATATAAGCAAAGTGTCGAATGGGCTTGAGCTTTCTATTGAAAATGATCCCAACCTGTATTTTCATATTCATACCTAATAATAATTAGAGAGCGCAAAAAAGTCTTTTTTTTAATTTTGGGACATTTCAAGTTTTTTTTTTTATCTCCACCGATCTAAAAAAATAAAACACATTTGGAGATTTTAAAAAATCCCTTTTACCGAATTTTTTGGACTACTAAGACTTTTTGGGAGAGTTTTTTTTTGCCATTTTTTCATTTTTTTTTCTAAATCTTAATTTTTATAGCTGCTTTAATTATAAGACTCTCCTTTTAATGATCTGCCAATATTCAGCTAAATCGGTGTCATTGACTAATTTCATTAACTAAAATGATTGATTTTTTTCAATTCAAAATCTTTTTTGCGAGATTCTCTCCATATGATTATTTCGAATGGAGAATCTTTAAACCGCTCTAATGACTAAATTAATTATCTCTGCAATTTATTCAATAGAATATTTTTTGTTTGAAATTACATACATTTTAAGATAGCTATTGGAAAAAATTGAGAACCACCAATTTTCAGCACTAAAGCTGAAATTTATATTACTATTTTATCAGTTTAACGCTTCTACTACAAACTTGAGCAACCTAACAAAAAAAGTTACTTAGATTAAATATTTACAAAAAAATATGCTAAAAAAAAACTAATTGAAATAAAATTGATCAGATCGATATTTTACAAGATAGAAGCGGTTTTTAATCAGATTTTTTTGTCAACATACCTAAAATTCGTGAATGTATAGATACTTTTTTCCTGACAAAGGCTATTCAGAGACTATTTATCTACAGACTTTTTTGCGCAAAACAGACTTTTTGCAAACAATTTTTTAAAAAATCGAGACTTTTTAGGCAATTTTTTTCCGGAAAAGATAGACTTTTTTCGCTCCCTACTAATAATAAACTGGTATGCACAAGTTTAAAAATAATATTCAAATTTAAAAAAAAAATCCTCCCTTAAATGTTTAAAAGAAATCTTTAAAAGTTTAGCTAAAAATAAATCCAAATTCACCTTACTCTTGATATTTGATTCAGACGCCAGCAAAATTTTACAATGAGTATATTGTGTAGTTCGAAGGGAAGTTGCATAGTTGTGGAGATAAAAAACATTTCTCTGGGATTACAGCCAATTGCTGTCAGCTTTGCAAGTTTGGTACTCAGTTTCGATTCCCAAGTGAATGGGCTCTTCTGAAACGAAATCGAATATCAGAGATTATCGTTTTAAAAAAAGCGAAAATTTTTCCAAGACATGGTGAACTCTCCAAAATTTTTACAAGCAGATGGTTAGAACTAGAAAGCTAAAACTTAATTAATTTTATATTTATTAATTACTGTACTGAATTTTAGCTCATTATCTATAAATGTTGATGAGTTAACCATGTATAATAATTTTTCTCTGAACCTATCTTCGTTTTGAAAATACAAACAATTTGCCATCAGAATGGATCTCCTATGAGTAGGTATACATTTTTGAGTTATCATATAAATATATCTGGGGGCACGGCAGTGCCCCAGCCAAGTTCGATTCGAGCGGGGATGTGTGCACTGCCAGACTACCCTTTACAGGAAACAACTCAGGCCATTTTGACGCCTCTGTAACTTCGTAATGGAAACCTCTACATTGCTGAAATAGAATAGAATACTGGTCCATAAGCTTAACTAAATTACAAAATTTCATATTTCTACTGTTTATACCATCCAAGTTACAAGAAGCCAAAGATAGGCTTTTTCGTCACTCACTCACTCAATCACTGACTGACTGACTCACTCACTCACTCATCAAAATTCTAGAGTACTACCGCTAACCCTAGAATGCTGAAATTTGGCAGGCAGGTAGAATTTGGGGTACAATGGGAAAATCCAAAAATTGAAACTTTCCTTTCTTCAGGACCTAAAATGAAGGGGTGAAAGTTATAGACTTAATTAACATATACTAAAAATTCAATGAACCTAGAATGCTGAAATTTGGCATACTGGTATAGCTTGACACATTAATAAAGGAGGAAATTGAAAAATCGAAACTTTTCCTTCTTCAGGGCCCGAAATGAAGAGGTTAAATTTATAGGATAAATCCAACTTACAAAAAGAAGTGAAATCTCAACAAAAACACTTATGTAAAAAAGGCCAAGTTCGATTAATAAAATCCGTTTGGCAAAAAAGTAGTGAGATCTAATGTGCTGCCAAGTTCAACATCATCAATTTATTAAATGAGTCGAGAATATATTAGTAACTTCAATTAAAACGCATGTTTTTCATTTCACATGTCCCTCTATATTTTTTATTGATTTCACATTTTTAGTTGACATTATTTTCATAAAACTTGGCTTTTCCGCATTATTATGTATGTCACGAATTACTAGTTACCATATCATGGGATCTTAATAAGAGGGGAGTGTTGGAGGCACTATCAAACAATAATAATAATAATTTAATGTGTAAAAGCCAAGTTTTAGGAAAATAATTTCAACTAAAAATGTGAAATCAATAAAAAATATAGAGGGACATGTAAAATGAAAAACATGCATTTTAATTGAAGTTACTAATATATTCTCAACTCATTTAATAAATTGATGATGTTGAACTTGGCAGCACATTTCTCACTACTTTTTTTGGCAAACGGATTTTATTAATTGAACTTGGCATTTTTTTACACAAGTGTTTTTGTTGAGATCTGAATTTAGACAGACATACAGAAAAATTTCCTCCCGATGAATAAGTAAAAAAAAAATGTAAGTAAGTTTTTGAGAGAATTATAGACTCCGTACGCCCAGTGAGCGCATCAGTTATTGTGACTGTAATATTAATGTCTATTTATTTGATTTAATTAATCCCAAGACCTTTAAGTCTTTGGGATTCTAAAAATGTTCAATTAATTTAAATAACACTCATCACAATATTATACTAGGGTTAATTTAAATAACTAAAAATAAAAAATATAATTCCTATCAAAATCATTTAAAAATAATGTTTTGGATTGATAAACATAACAAAAAAATAAATAAATAAAAACATTTGAAATAAAGGTCAGTTCCGGAATGCCGATTTGAGCCAAAACCTTGTTCTAAGATCTCCCATTTTTTGATATCGCTAACTAAATCTACGGCAAGACATATATTAGTGAAAATCTTCATATATTATATTGCGCAGTCCTTTTTTATAAAAATTCAGTTTAAAACTCTTAAAACGATTGTATAATTTATATACTAGTTTTACTTAATTACTTAAGCAGGTGAAAGTAAAAATATTTTTATTTTATAGACCTCAAAAAGTGTATGTGTTAAGTGAAAGTAAAGATTATAAATTACGTTTGTTCTTTATGTAGAACAATTTTAATTTTAAATCATGAATTATCCTCTCATTCCTTCTAGAACGCAAGATTCAATCCTGACTTGTTCACCTTTTTTTTATACTTATATAAAATAATTTTCTTTCCATGCAAATAACTTTACACTTTTGACATTTCTAATCTCGTGAACTAGTCATTTATAACTAGCAATAAAATCTGATTTTGTAAGTTTTAAAACATTTTTTAAAGATTTAAATTCATAATAAAGCATAAGTTTTCGTCCAGTGCGGTCTCTTGATGCTATGGTGCGTACCCCTAAAATTTCAAACATTTAGAATATTTTCATAAATGTCGACTTCAAAATTTCAGGAGGATCTTTAGATTTTCAAATTATTATTTAAAATATTTCTATAAAAATCATTCTCGAAATAAAATAAAATTGTTGCATAGTTTCAAGGGGCAATAAAATGAATGATTTTTCCCAAAAGGGTGCCGTTAGAAAGTCCCTGTCTGGTAGATATATCTTCCAGTTCAAGCATGTCAAAGACAAGTCCTGACGAGTTTTAGTCGAATAAAAATTGTTCTCGCTGAGAAACTATTAAAGTAGTAATAATACAAAAAAGGAATTAATAATAATCATAAGATGATTCGAGAATCTCTGGACTAATCCATTTCTAAGAACTCTCAATATATAAGATCGGATATATTATAAGAATGCTATAGATAAGTCATAGCTTGCTTATAGCAGCAATAGAATTAGGAGATATTTAAGACAGGCTGATTCATTGTGGAAGATGGTCGATTTCCATCTCATGGACTGTGAGGTTTAAGCCACAAGAATTAATTTCTGACTCCTACCCTCTCTCACACAAAGCAATATCATCCTTTTGGGGCGAAATATATTTTTAAAAAATCTAATGTTAAATTTGAAAAATAAAGAAAATGATGTTGTATTCGATGAAATTTGCAAAAAAAGGCGAAGAGCAAAATGAAATTTCAAAAAATGAAGGTTACTTTTCTAGACAGCATCCCCTTGAAAAGTCACCAACCGCCACTGTTTTCGTCCTATTTTAGTTATTCAGAGCTCATATTCTCGATGGTCTTAAATTTAGTGTTAACACTTAATTATTCAATTTAAAATGTTGTTTTTCTTTTATTGTATTAAATGAAAACATTCCTTGTATATAATGATAAATAGATAGGCGCTCGTTCATATCCTAGTTGCACAATGTTTCAAACTATATGTACTCGTATATGTGCCTATATAGATTCTCAAAATCTATATATGGACTATATAATTACTATATAGTTTGAAACAATGTGCTACTAGGGTAGTTATGTAAAATTAAATAAATTTTGTATAAAATCTTGTCTTGTCTTCTGAATTAGATGAGTTTTATGAATAAAAAAAATTAAAGAGAGAGGGTTGGCAGATAGAATCAAATTTCACTCACGTTGATATGATTTTAATAAATACTGTTATATATATATTCTAAATGTTTTTATAGGGACTTGAAAAATGACTCCAGATTTAGAACCGGTTTGTCCACCTTCAGTCAAAATGCCGGATATCCTTTGACAATCAGCTAAATCGATTTTCCGTGTAATATGTGTGCAAACATCTAAAATTAGAGCCAAAATGATCGGTATCTGACGATCTCTGAATGTAACTCTTAACCTTCTGCCAGGTAGAACACACCCTTAAGTTTTGAATTTTTTATGATAAAGATAGGTTAAATATATATAAGTCAGAATTCAATGTAATTATTTAGGGTTTGATTATAATAATATCTGAACTAAGCGCGTTAAGAACTCAGAATTTTTTGATTTTATTATGTGTTTAATGTATATCTATATCTGATTGTGTGTAAAGTGCTGCGGGTCAGGTTATTTATAGCCGGTCAAATTTATTTTTGCAGTGAGACGGGCTTGAACCCAGGCCGTAGGCAAACACTCTATCCTTCAGACACACTGCCCCCCATTTCAAAATATATTTTATATTATTTATGTGAATTTACAATTATATATAGTGTTAGCTAGAAGAGATTCGTAGGAGGACCTCCTGGGTTGGCTTCTGGTTTGTATGTTCAGTTGACTAACTTCAAGGGACTAAAATTACTTCAATTTAATTTTTTTTTAATGATCGTAATAATTAAAAAGACATCGTTGTAATTACGAACATTGGTAGGAAGTGTTGACTCAATGCCCAAATTATTGTAAAAATAATAAATATGTAAGTTTTTTTAAATTTGGAAAATAAAAACATTTTGTTAAAAAAAAGACTAAAGTGAAGATAATCGGTAACTTAAAGTGTCTACATAAAAAATGGTTATACTAAATGATTTCATAGGATACTCTTGGAAAAAAAATCGAAACAAGCAAAACTCAACTTAATAAATAAAACCCCTAATTAGTTAGTAGTTCCAAAATGGAAGAAAAAAAAATGAAAACTGTACGCTATTTTAAATTTGGATGATTCAGAATTTTTTTATTACTAGTCAGTTTAATCAAGAAAGTTGAAACTTGGACTTAAAATCGATCTTCAATCCAAACTCATGTGCTTAATTTTAATAATCAGTAGAGATTGTGGTGTTGGTGCAAGGTGAAACATCTTTAATAAAGATAAGAGTAAATAAATATTTTTTTTAATGTGAAATAAGTGACCCAGTATCCTTAACTCATAGTAAATCCATATTAAATAAAAATGTTTATTTACTCTTATCTTTGCTTAATTTTAGCTTATTAGATACAATAATTCTCCTTAATACCTAAAGATTCGATTATTATTATGATTTCTTGTATTTCTCATCTTGAAGTTCTAATCTAAAATCTAAACAGTGTTTTTGATTTTGGAAATAATATATATATATATATATATATATATATATATATATGTATATATATATTGGCACTAAAATGAACTTTCTACTGCCATTAATCTTTTTTTTTTCTATCGCGGGAATCGGAAACCAGACCATACAGACAAGTATCCATGTTTTAGACATTTCTAAAATCAAATAAACAGAAAATAAAACAACATAAAAACAATTGAAAATTTTTGAATGAATTCTAATTCCCAGCATCCCAAAGATTAAAGTTTGCCGAACTTATCAAGTAATGATTTTAACGTTTTAAAATGACGAATAAAATTATTTCAAATCAATATTATTTTTAAAAGATAAATTTAAAAATAAATGCTACTGTGTAAAAGAAGAGGTGTCCCGAATCAGTAGGTCAAAACAAAACAAACCTCCACTATTTAAAAAAATATTTTTTACAAATTACTTGACCCAAAAAGTCCAAAATCTTTTTCGAAAGCTAAATCTAATTACGAAAACCATTCTTTAATTTGGATGCCGAGCGAGGTCCAAGCTTGTTTTTCCACAGGAAACAATGACTAATTTATTTTAATGGTAGGTACAAAAGAAAATTAAAAAAAAAAAATGGAAGAAAACATGATAAAACATTTTTCGCTCTGCTGCACAAGTTCAATACTTTGAAACTTCAGAAGAAATATAATAAGAGCAAACTATGTACCCTTCAATAGCACCAATAATATATTGGTAAGAATAAGAATTGACCATGACATAAATTATATATTTATATAATATATACAAAAATCATTGCATATTTTAACTTTGCAAAGTAATATTGAAAAAGATAATGATAAAATACTAGAAGACGATTATTAAGAGATGAATTCTAGACTATCCTATACTAAAAACAATTCAATTTATTAAATCATATATTGACGCCTTAGAGAGTAAACCTGCTAACTCACAACAAAGAAATTTTACAGAGGAGAGAAAAAACAAACAAAATTTAATATTGTTGTTATGGAAAAAACTATTTTTCACATTTTTTTCTACAACTTACGATCGTAATTTTAAGGACCAGTCTTACTTGGATAATGCTGCATCTCTTTTTATTTCAAACGGTATTAATATGTCATATATTTGATAAAAAATGGAGTTAGCAGTTTTACACTCTAAGCCGACGATATGCAATTCAATTCAATTACTTCAGTCGAATTAAAATAAAGAAAATTCTGTCTCATTTATCTTTTCAAGGCAATAGCAAAACAATTAGGACGGAAAGTGTAAATATCCGTATTCACTCTGGTTTGAGCTTAAATAGCTATTGTTTCAGGAGCTCAGTTTAATAAATAAACGAATGTTTTACACCCAAGCTTCATAATTCAAGAAAATTAATATACCTAAGCTCTTTTCTACGTTTATTACACGTCTTTTATCCCAGACAAAAACTTTTTGCCTTGGCAAATAGTTTTATATATTGTTTATTTACAAGGCTAATAATAATATTTAAACAAGTCAGGTAATTAATTATATGCTATACTAGAATAAAATATGAAAAAACTCATTAAATAAAAAATATTCCTATATTTGTTTGATGTTTAAATTTCTTAAGCTAATTGACATTCACGAATATTTATGTTCGAAATACGCAGTCACAGAATTATTATAAAATCCAAAACTATTATTTATTATTATTAGTTTCGTATGGACTTTTAGGATCACATAAAGCCCCTCATTATGTAAGAATGGATTTTTTAGATGTTACTTTTCCATGTGGTTTCTTCTCTTGAGTTCGTGGTCGTCCGAGTACCTGCTAATAGTTGAACTTTCTTTCATCCTTATCATGAAATAAAATAATCGAATACTAAAGGCTATGAAGAACTTTAAACAACAGTTTTTGTCGATTCAACATATGATATGTAAATTTTGCTTAATTTACTTCTAAAATTATTGGATAAAAAATACTTGGTAGGTTTCACATTAAGATATAAAAATAAAACGAATTTATTTTTGGAAAATCTTTAATCTCGATATATATATTTCGAAATATATATATCGAGATTAAAGATTCTCCAAAAATAAATTCGTTTTATTTTTTATATCTTAATGTGAAACCTACCAAGTATTTTTAACCAATAATTTTAAAAAAATGTTTCACCAAGTACCAACACCAAATTCCTTAAAAACCAATTTACTTCTCACCACCTATTTTGTTTTAATTATGAGGATGGGGGGAATCTAAATATATTTCTGGACATATCGGTACTTTGCAAAAAAACAAAAAAGAGAATATTTGGGTGTTGGGTTTCTGGATTTGGGTTTTTAAAGCTTGGAAATTTTAAGATTCTAGAAAGATGGAATAGAAATCAATTTAAATTCTCATGTAGATAAAGAGTTGAACTGTAGTTATGGGTCGAATCCCCTAGTAATAAATTTAAATATAACATACTATTCGAAATTTATTTGTTGAAACAAGTAGAGGAAACCTCATTGGTTATAGTTAAAAAAAATATTATGCTTTCTAGTATAATACACGAGTAATCATGTAAAAAAAAATTCCGTATTTTTTTTTAATTAAAAGCTATTAACTCAAAATTATTAAGCCCCAAAGTTAATAATTCCAAATTCACTTGCTAGTTTTAGAAATATAAATATTTTAGCAACAGAAAAATCTACGGCCTCCCGTACTTGTGTTGTAATGGATGGGTTTTGGAATTTAGATTGAAACTCGGGCCACCCGGCAAGCTTTGCCAATCCAATGAATCCAATATAAGTTGGTTTGATTTCTTTACAAAAGGTGTATTTTTGTTAATTACTTAATTATATAAATATATATTATTATTTGTATTGTGTGCATTATAAAATGAGGATTATATACTTGAAAAAATAAGTATTAGGGGGATTGATCCAAATCCTATTTCATGAAATGATATATTATTTCAAAATGGCTTAATGTATTAAATCTCATTAAATAGTGTTCTCGTGTTGGGCAATTATTATACATATACTCTTTTGATTCATTAACAATTACAAAAGAAAAATTCACTATATATTCATATAACTCATATTAAAACAAGAAAAGCTCCTAAATAGACATTCAAATTGCAAATCAATCCTAATTTCTCTTTTTTATATATCCATTTGTATCATATAAATATCAATAAGCGCCATTATTTGACAATAACTTTAATTCTTTCATTTTATTAACTTTAATTAAAATAAAAAGAAACAAGTTTCTACTTTCCTTCTTTTTTTTAAGTGGACCTCCATGCTTCCTTCAGGTTTTCCTTTTTCCTTCATTTCTATAGAAAATATTTTATACTAATTTTTCAAACTTGTCCCGGCAATTAATTATAATGACTTGGGTATTTTATTTTCTGCTAATACATTTGGAATGTTCACATTGTTAAGATATATGTACATTTTTTTTATAATGTTCATTTTAGATTTAAGTTTTTTTCTTGAAAATTAAAATTCAATAAAAATGTTGTATGAAAATTCTCAAAATGAAGAAGTTAAAAAATCATCCCAGAAAAAATTTATCATTACATTTAATTAAGTTGCTATAAATATAGCAAATTTGAAAAATGGATAGAGTTGTTTTTGAGGAAATCACGAAAAAACTCAAAAATACTTGAAGGACAAAATTAATATTGGGATATCTCGAGTCATCAAGTTTTAAAATGTCAGTTTTTGAGATATCGTGACAGCTAATATGCAGCTCAAAATACAGATAAATGTTTGAAAACGCTCATGTTTGGTTTTACTGGATCATAAAAAACTGTATTTCCGATGAAAACTTGAATTCTAATTTTTCAAGTCATTTCAATATTTTTACTCTTTATGCAAAATTCAAGCCAAATGAAAAGTTAAATCGATCTATAGACTTTGTTTATAAACCTGAAAATTTTAAAAATTGTTTCTATAATTTAAATTATTTAAATAAAATTTTCAGTAAGTTTCTTCAAAATGAAACAAAATTCAAGCCAGGGAATAATGTTTTTCAAAATAACCTGATGTGGCTATCCACATAGATTTAGACTACCATTACTTTTTGAATTCAACCCACCTTTCATTATTTTATACCAATCCAAATATATTCATTTTCATAAGGTGTTAATGGATACCTAAGTAAAATTTGAATCAGATCCATAGTAGATATAACGATAATTTATTTTTTGAACCCCCTTAGAACCCTCCTAAGAAATATTCACATCTTCTTTTAAATATGTATGGTAGTCTTACATGGTAAATATCAGCTTTTTGGTTTCTTGTTTTCAAAATGTTATCATTTCGATTTTCTTTTATCCCTCCATTTTGGCGGATTATCCAATTTTACGTTTATAGTCTTTTCAATAAGACCTTAAAGGATACATATGCGAAATTTGGTACAGATTTTTTGAATTTCCTTCTTACCCCCCCCCTCCTCCACCCATTCTCAGGCCAGCCAAAAGGAAGGTTCAAAAGGTGAGGAAACGAGTTCACAAAGGATTCACATTGCTTGTTTGTAGTTTGAAATGAAGAAATCCTCAATGAAATCGTTTCCAAATCTGAATGGTTACTATAAAGAGTGTGATACCAGAAATGAATCAGAGGAAAGGTTAAAGTTCTGTGACACACACACACAAAGCGGCGAAATCATCACTTCTGAGAATGCTTCTAGTTTCTGTCAAAGCCATCCCGTTTCTAAGAAGGAAATAAGACAAAAAGGAAAAGGAGTAGTAGCAGAGTGATACAGCCTATGATAGAGTCAAACTAGAGAAAGGATGGATGGGGGGGGGGGGGGGGGGCTTTCATATGTGTGAGAGGACAGAAATGTTTATGTTGAAAGGCTTTGAGGTGAGCAGTTAGTATGGTTTGTAAGGGGAAATGTAATGGATGAAGTAGAAAAGTAGAATTGTGTGTTTGTGTTTGTGTGTGTGTTCACAGAGTTGTTGAAGTTGAAGCTTCGTATTATGAGAGGTTTGAAACAGAGGAAACTATAGTATATGTGGATATGAAGATCAATGGTAGTTGGAGAATCATGTCACGGGGGGGGGGGGGGTAGAGTAGCTGCTGCTGCTATAGCTTTGTGTGTTGAATAAATCAGTCCTTTATCTTTAAGAAGCCATGTATATGAAAATACAACTGACCCTTAAGATTGAAGAGTCTCATTCTGACAATGTGTGGTTAATTTTAAAAGCTGAGAATGCCACATTTAAAAATAGGTTCCCAAAGAGGTTGGGAGGGAAAAATTTATACAATTTAAGAGGAGACAAAAGGAAATAATGATGCTGTTGCCTTTATGAGGAATTTGATTTATCAATGCACAAACTCCATTTCAAAGGTCCGACTGACTTGTTTATAGATCATGAAAGAAAGATGGAGTGAAATTGAGAAATATACATATCTGACGGAAAAGCAGTTCATTGAAGCCATAGGTCTCGTGTCTCGACAATTATTTTTTCAGACATGATAATAACATTTATAAACAATTAAAAGGAGTCCAATAGGAGGATGTCTCAGTCCCATTATTGCGTGACTTAGTGATGGATAAAGTATACCTCGACTTTGTGTTAACTGAAATCTTGATTAGAGTGTGCTAATTGCGATCTTATTTATCGTTAGTAAAAAAATAAAAAAAAATTTCTGGACCCAGAAGCAATGATATAGGCCTACATTGCTTAAATGGTAACCTAGAACAAAAACCTAAAAAAAAACCAATGAAGTTGAAACTATTTATACAATATGTTGATGATAGCCTGGCTATTGTTAAGAAGAACAGCGTAGACCTTTGTATTGAGGCGCTTAATAGTTTTAATGATAATTTAGACTTCACATATGAAAAAGAAATAAACAATAATATCAGTTTTTTGGATATTAAAATCGTCAGAGTTGAGGAACGTTTGAGGACAGACCTGTATGTGAAAGATTCAAAAACAAATAGAATGTTGAACTTTAAATCAATACAGCCACTTCAGCATAAGATAAGTTTAATATATGGAGAAATAGGTAGACTGGATAGAATATGTGATGAGAGCTACAGAGACATAAGATTGATTGATTTGCAAAAGAAATGTGAAAGCAATGGATATTCGAAACAATTTTTCAATAAAATTCTAACTAAATATAGAAAAAATAAATTAGTAACGGAAGTGATTAAAAAAGAAGATAAAATTATTAAAGGCTCCATCCCATATATTCATGATTTATCTGCGAAAATCTTGAGAATTCTGAATAATAATGACATAAAATTAGTACACAGTGTTGGCAGGCCACTCATGAACATATTCAATAATAAGACTCATCTTGAAAAACTTGATAAAATGGGGGTTGTTTATGAGTTGGTTTGTGATTCATGTAAAAAAGATAAAAAAACACACAAATATATAGGTGAGACTTCAAGACATTTGAGACAAAGAATTAAAGAACATATTTCATCGATTAATGGAAATAAATTAGTCTCCGCGTTATCCATTCATGCTATTGACAACGAGCATACTTTCGATTTTGAAGGAGTAAAGATACTAGATTATGAGAAAAATTGGACCAAGAGAAAAATAAAAGAATCTCTTTATATATTGAAGGATATCGATAATTGTGTTAATTTCAAAATGGATTCGGAAAACATATCGGAATGTTATAGTCTGATTGTGTCATTGTTGTGAGAATATTGATTTGATTTGGTGTGTTGATTAAATATGTATTGATTTTATAAGAAAAATGTAATAGGGAGATGTGTATTTTGATATGTCATTAATAAAAAATTAAAAATAAAGAATGAATTTAACTTATAATGTGTTTCTAGAATGGATTATTTATAATGGGTTTTTTAATTGTATAATGATTGACGATGCAATGAGATAATTAGAAAAAATAAAATTTGAAAATAATATTTAATATAATCATTAATTCAGAATAGTTTCTAGCTCAGTGATAAACGTTTTTATAAATTGTTGCTATATATATGTATGTGTGTGATTGTAATGAATTGTGTGATGTGTCTATATTGAAGATTTAAGAATGAATGTTTCATGTGAAATGACAAATTCCGGTTCTTGAACGAGATGTATGTATGATTTCAAATTATTGTAAAAATAAAAAAATAAAATAAATTTTGTATTATATAATTTTCTATAAAAGAAAAAATTGTAAATAAATGTTTCATTTCAATTTTTAGAACTACTGAGGATGGTCGACCAGTGGTGACCGAAACTGTATAGTTATCAATTAAATAATTCTAATAGTTATTAAAATTATTGTTTTATTATATTTGTGACAAAACCAACCCTTCAATTTAATGAAAAAATTGCTCGTTTTATTTATTTATTTTTTTATCAAAATATTTTTAGCTAGCCATTCATCAGATACCTCAAAAAATATAATAAAAAATACCTTTTTCATACATCATACTTCATCATATTCAATATGGGGTATTTTAAAAATCTTCAGGTATCCTAATGCAATAATATTTTAGTTTCTAAAATATTAGAGGGTTTCAAATTTCAAATTTCCTTAAAAGTCTTCTCGAGTTTTAATATTTGATAAAATGTCCTAATTTTTAATGAAATAACTCCAGTGATTGAAACCCTGTATTTTTATTATATACTTCTTTTTTTACTTTACCATATTTTTATTATTAATAAATGAATATTTACAGCAAAATGAATTTTTATCAAAAAAATTTAATTACTTTTATTCAGTTGTGAAACTTACCAAAAGAAGCTCTCTCTATTCTCTGTTCAGAATTGAACTGGTTATGACCTAAACAAAAGAAAAATCAATTATTAAATGTTTTAATTGGTGACTTTTGTAATAAATAAATGTGGTGGGTACAAATTAAGAGGTAAAGTGAACTGGTTGATTTCGAATAAGAAAAATAAATTTAAAAAAATAATAAAAAAATTTAAAAGTTTAACAATAAAAAAATTAGGTAAAATTGCGAGGTGGGTTTCACATAAAAGTGTGTTTATATGTAACGCATCTCACAATTTTACCTAATTTTGTTATTGTTAAAAAATGTTTCTCCTTGAACCAACATCTATCTCCTTAAAAGTTAAAAAGTTTAACGCCCAAGAGTTGTAGATATGTTTGATTTAAAATGAAAAAAACAGTTATAACCTCAAATAAATGAAATTTACCAAGAGTTTGTATCAGGATTACAAAATTTTGGAATTTCGTTAAGTTTTAATCTTACTAGGTATAATGGAAGTTTTAGTCAGCGTTTATTTTCATGTAGTTTTTTATTAGGCTAAGAAATTGGTTCCCAGGGGTCTTCGAGATACTTGTTGGGAGTCTTCAGGTCTCTTTTAAAAATTAGGGTACAGGGTATGGTCAAGTATTGTAATCGTGCATGAAAAAAGTGTTTTTTCCTTCTTTTTTTCGAAATATCTCAAAAACGGCTAAAACTATTTTGATTTAAAAAAATTGAGCGAAATCATGGCATTTCGATCTACAAAAAAGCCCTAATAAGTGAACATCGAAAAAATTATATTTTTTGAGATAATAATTGTTTTGTCAAAATGTCTGTTAGTGTAGTCTGTTAGTCTGTCTGTGCGTTACCAAATTTTTGTGGACGAGCTAACTCAAAAACTAGTGTGAATATCGAAACCAAATTTCACATGTAGTTTTGGTCCATTGAGATTAAGAGCTGATTAGATTTTGGTGCATATCGACCCAAAATTAAGGGGGCTAAGGGGGGGGGGTTAAAAATTAAAAATATAGACCTTTTGAGCAAACTCAACCAAATTTTGTATACATAATCAGTGGGACCCCAGAAGTCTAAAAATGCAAAAAACTAACCGCCCAAAATGGGTGGGGGGGGTGTATGGTCAAAAAATGAAAATATAGGCTCTTGTACCAAACTCAACCAAATTTTGTATACATAATCATTGGGCCCCCCAGGAGTCTAAAAATGCAAAAACTAACCCCCTCCCCTACATGATTATAAATAATTTTATTAAATATTAAATATAAGTTTGTATGGTAAAGTAAAGTGGATGGCCACATCAGAACATATCAGCTTATTTAACTCTTGGATTCATTGTCTTATTACTTAAGTAGGTGCCACAGGTCTAAGGGTTCACATATTCTAAATACAGTGGTAAATATGGTAGTGATGTTTTATTTAAAAAAACAATAATATCCCTAGAAAAGTGTAAGTAACTAATATTTAAATTTTCTTTAAATAATTCTATCCGATGAATAGGTATATGAACAAAATATCTTGACAATTTTTCTAATGCACTAATTTTTAATCAATTTATAGTATAGTTCAAAGTAGTATTGCTTAGTGATATTTACTGGATAATAAAAAAGGCTTATAACTTATCTTCCTATTGTGACCCCATTGTGGGGCTTATTGTGAAATTCTCCAATACTAAAAGTATTCAATATTTTAAATTAAACTATGGATTAATTTAAAAAATATGAAATGTAAATTTTTTGCACTACACCCTCACCCCATTCTTTGAAATTTAAAGTCCATATGTTGTTCTTAACCCTTTACTACTCTATACAAGTAGGATGCTAACCACTCGACCGGAATACGGCTGATAAAAGCCATTAGCAGACAATGCCCTTAGACCATCAATCTTAGAAAAAACCCGAAAACGAGATCAAAGGTATCTGTATTCCGGGTCTTGAAAGTTTGGAGTTTGTCGCCAAAATCATTTATCCCTATGAACTATGAGAGTGGAACTAGCTTCTTGCCACTGTCTTTCTCGCGACCTACAACCTTTTGATGTTCGAGATCCAGATCAACAATTTCCATCGACTCCGACCCAGTCCATTAAATGTGTTCCTCTTCTGATGTAGAGGCCTAAAGGAGCTGCAATTCCTTGGTGTAACTTCATTTCCAATTAAAATTTAATTAAAAAATTGATATTGATAAATGCATATAAATGCACGAGAAGCAGGAAAACAAAATTAAGGTAGTTATAACGCGACAATAATATTAAATTGAAAGTTTTTTTGCCGAGAGTAGCAGAATTTTTATATATTGAAGGAGACAATAAAAGAGTGTGTCTTCTGCTGGAATTATAAATTTTATTTATTTATAACGAGACTATAGTTTCGAGGGCTTTGCCTCTTCATCAGTCTATTACAATGGATTCACAGGAATTAATTTTTCTTAACCTAACAACATGAAAGATTTTAACCTTTCATTCATAAATTAATTCTTGTGAATCCATTGTAATAGACTGATGAAGAGGGCAAAGCCCTCGTCAATTATAAATAAATAAAATTTATAATTCCAGCAGAAGACACACACTTTTATTGTCTCCTTCGACAATAATAGCAAAAAGTGAATGCTAGAGTATATAGTACAGACAATAAAGATTCATAATTCATAAACCCAAAACTTTTTGCTTTTTATGTACCACTACTAGCCAATCCCGTGCTCTTTTGACAAATCTGGCAACACTGTCCGAGCTTGTATATATTTTATCAAACAAATGTCAGATAAAGTACATTATAAAGGAAGATTTATAAAACAAAAAGTTCTTAATAAGCGATTGAAAGCTGTTGCGACAATGGCTGGAGCGAAAAAACGTCAAAAAAGTACTAAAGTTAACCCACTTTTTAGGGTAAATAAATGCGTTGTTGCCAGCTTGTTTTTAGTGTAAATTTTTAATTATTTATTACATATCTCAGAAACTGTGTTGTAACTATGAATTAAAATTTTCTTAAAAAATCTATTAGTTATTGTTTAATGTTGGTTTAGTTTTTTATAACAATGGTAAGTAAGAAGAGTTTTTTAATCTCCTTGTGAAACACCACCAACTCCAACCTAATATAATTTTCTTAATTATAATTAAATATGTATGTAAACTTTCCGATTTTCCGTAGGTATAGTGCAATGTATAAGAGTCTGAAAACTCTATCTTTGCAATTTAATATCTCCGGAACTATCTTCTTAGAGTGCCATGCCCGAAACGGGCTTCGGCGCCTCTCCACATATATGGAATCTGTGTTGAGTTTGTTTATTTGTTTTACACAGATATACGAGACCTACTTTTTAACACCGGAACTATATTGTTCATAAATTTCGTTTTACCACCAATCGATGCAGAAGTATTTAAATAAAAATCTGTCTAAATTTTAAGAAAAGGCATATGGTGATACAACTACCTTAAGACAGTACTAATCATCTATAAAGAGAAACCCAATTTATTATCATCATAGAGGAGTTGTTTTGTTTTTAATAATAATTATATTGAAAAGAATTAAAATATTGAATCTATATGTGTTTACCTTGAGTAAATGAAGAATTCAACAATACTCAGCAGTAACAATCAACAAAAATTGAAATGATTGAAAATACAAAACGCGACAACGAGAAAAGACAATTACGCACTCACTAGATGTTGACTGGACTCGAAATAAATTAAAACTGAAGAGAAAAAGCATGGCAAGTCGAAAGAAACCCGTTATTGATAAGATAGTAGGAGCGAAAATAATTCCGAAAAAATAAATATATATGTATATTCAAGATTTGCCCTTTAAATTCTCACGATAATTTTCTATATATTAGGTACATAATAAAAAAAATGTAATAACCAAATCGGGAGGCATGCCATACGGGCGGGTGTATTGAATTAACTTGATTTATTTTTGCTTATTTTATGTCCAAAAATATTTGAATTGTGAAGAAAATTATTTTTTTCTCTGTCTGTATGCATGCCTAATCCTCTTTCGGCATTCCGATCCATTCGTTAACTCAAGTATTTAAAGTCGTAAAGAATTTATTCTGATGTTAAAATAAGTGTATTTTCAATGTAGAGAACTGATTAGATTTTTAGCTTTCTGGCTTCAAAACTTCAGGTTCAAAAAAACGGAAAATACAATTTATTGTTGATTTTATTAGCATTCCCATAGGGCAAGTATTAAAAACAACATGTTTTTAATGAAATTAATTTTGAATAATAATCCTATATTAAGATTGGAGTAATTTTTGGAGACGGACTGATAAGTGAATTAAGTGGATATTGATGAGGCAGTCCAAAAAAAGAAGAAGATAATTTACACTATCTTTTTATTCATAAAACCGACGTTTCGGAGGCTATTCTCTCCTTCTTCAGGGTCTGTAATTAATTAAAATGGAATTTGGCCATCATTACAATCAAGATCATTACAAATTATTTTTTTATATAAATACAATTAATATATAATCATATGGAATACAATTTTTTAATCAATAATATTCTACTCACTTTGAAAAGTCAGTGAAGGAAATCCAAAAAAAATAATGAAATAAGATAAATAAATGAATGATTTATAAAAAGTTTGTATATATATATATATGTAAAGTATAATTCAAAGTAAAATACATGTTGTTGTACTATATAAATAAATAATTATGCGCACAACTGCTTTGCGCAGGGTTTATCTGAGAGGGGTTTGTGGCTAATGATATGCACTTATATTAAAAAAAAAATATTTCCAAATCATTATTACATTATAATTCTGCTGAGAATGAAATACAAGATATTATTGTTACTGCCACTGAAAGAGGAGACAGAGGGAATGCCGCATTGGATTTCCTTCACTGACTTTTCAAAGTGAGTAGAATATTATTGATTAAAAAATTGTATTCCATATGATTATATATTAATTGTATTTATATAAAAAAATAATTTGTAATGATCTTGATTGTAATGATGGCCAAATCCCATTTTAATTAATTACAGACCCTGAAGAAGGAGGGAATAGCCTCCGAAACGTCGGTTTTATGAATAAAAAAGATAGTGTAAATTATCTTCTTCTTTTTTGGACTGCCTCATCAATATCCACTTAATAATCCTATATATTGGTGAAAATCATAATATTGTAGAATAATAATCATATCGTTGCTGAACTTACAAAACCTGGTAAATCCTAAATTCAAAGTTTGCCAGAAAACAAGAAAAACATTTTAAACACGAATACATACAAATACAATGCAAAATTTATTATTTGCCCGTAGCGCGAAATTAAATTGGAATAGAATAATAAGGTATCAATCCACAGATACCTTCGACCCCCACCCAACCCATAAAATTCTTTCTTCTTCTTTTCACGATGGAGGGGCCAACCCAGGCCTTTAGGGGTTGCACCTTTTTGGTGTAAGTCCGTCTCTCATCATTATCATAAAAAAATAGACGTAAAAAGTTAGTCGATATAAACGTATAATAGGTATTTGACCAAAAATTGAACAAATTACGAGGTTTTGTAAGATCAGCGACGATATGCAAAATCACGCAAATTCAACCCTTCTGTCATCTGACATCTATTGGCAAAAAGTTTTCCGGAAAAAAATTATTTTTTCACATAAGAATAATAATTGTAATTTCTAGTTAAGTAGAGCCTCTAGAGCAGTATTTCCTAACCTTTTCAGTTTTGTCACCCCTATAACCTAGCAAGCCATGTGTCTTTACCCCTTGTCAAAAAAATATGAGGAAAAAAAACTAAAAAGCTATTAAATTTATTGACTGTTTACGTATTTGTTTTTCTACTAAAAATCCTTAGTATTTTTTCAATTTCAATTGGTAGAACATTCAACTCTGATGCTGTTAATACTATTTAAATATGAAAATTAGCTAAATAGAACCTATAAAACAAATATAATATGAGGACTATAAAATGATTCTGCTCTATTATATTAATTAGGCTGATTTCCCCTTTCAAATGGCTTTTATACCCCCATGGAGATAAATACCCCGAGGTTAGGAACCACCAGCCGTGGCTCTAGAGGTTGCTGATTTTCGCCAATAATAAAAACCATCCCTAACATCTCGGATTCAGTAGTTTACTAATTTTCCTGTCTGGAATTTTAACTCTGGTGAAATTTTGAAATAGTTTATTTTATTTAAATCTATTATTAAGCTCAACTCTAGCCATCTATAAGTGCTCAAACTTATCCATTTATTATGCAAAATTTACTGCTAGCGTAAGCCTTGAAAAAGTTAAAAATAATCAAGCAATGATTAAACATCTCTCAATTAATTAATCCTCGGGCTTGTCTTTTTATAGATAAAAAATTTCTTTTCTCATCTTCTTTTATATAAACAAAATAAAATTTAATTAATGAAAAATTAAGAAAAATGCACGACCCCAGAGGTGTCTTTCGACACTTTTTGCTCAGTGGAAAATATAGAGAAGGGGGTGAATGCAGAGTGTATTCGTTTCTCTATGTTTGGAATATATCTTCGATAAAAATAATTTTTAAGAAAAAAATAAAACCGACTTCAAAAAAATTAAATGCAACAAATAAAATACACTAAAAGGTATAAAATAATTATTATCTTATTAAGTTACAGCTAAACGACGAAATATTAACATGAAATTACTTTTTGAAGTCGGTGCCAAACAAACTATACCTATAAGCGAGCGTACCCGCCAAACGTACTAAGATCCGTCGAGTGCGATTCATAAAAGGTATATGTTTGGCACCGACTTCAAAAAGTAATTTCATTGAAAAGTTTTTGTTTTGCCGAGAGTAGCAGAGTTGTTGATTCACAAAGAGAAACAAAGAGGTTGTCCTCTGCTTGATGCAAATAAACATATACACATATATATCAAGATGATATATCTGTATATAGTTCCTAGCCCTCCAGCAGTGACGAAAGAACACCAAGTTTTCAATATCCATATGATATTGACTCCATGAAAAACATTTATAATTGAAGAAAGACTGATGATGAAGACCAAGTCTTCGAAACTATAGTCTCAAACAAATAAATAATATATATACAGATATATCATCTTGATATATATGTGTATATGTTTATTTGCATCAAGCAGAGGACAACCTCTTTGTTTCTCTTTGTGAAGTAATTTCATGTTAATATTTCGTCGTTTATTTGTAACTAAATAAGATAATAATTATTTTATACCTTTTAGTGTATTTTATTTGTTGCATTTAATTTTTTTGAAGTCCGTTTTATTTTTTTCTTAAAAATTATTTTTATTTTTTCTTAAAAAATTATTTTTTATTATTTTTTTCTTAAAAATTATTTTTATTTTTCTCTTTTTAGTGATGTTATTAATAGTGATCATATCATCAGAACTTGACCAAATTAATATGGCACCATCCCTAAGATACCCTCTTTCCAATAAAAAAAGAATCATCGAAATCGGTTCATAAACAAAGAAGTTAGACCTGAACAACCCTAACAAAAAAGTTCTAATACTAATAAAAAAAACGGGACCAATCGAAAGCTAGACTGGACCCAATGCAAATTTTTTTTTCAAAATCGGTTCACAATTGGCGGAGATATGAGGTAACATAGAAAAAAAAAAAAAAAAAAAAATCAGTCGAATAGCGAACCTCCTCCTTTTTTGAAGTCGGTTAAAAATTAGATAAAATTTCATATAAAATTGATATTTTGAAGGAATGTTTCTATTTTTTTTTTTTTTTTATCTATATGTTGATGTATAAGGATTGAATTTAAAAGTTCGAAAATTAACACCAACTTTAGAACAAGTTAGACGGCTGAAATTTTCTTTACTCTACAATACTGTCAAATTTATAATACCGAAAAAAATTTTCAACTCCCGGTACACTCTTCGAAAAGTTTAGTGATTTAGCAATTTTTTTCAGCAAACAGCCTAAGCT
Source organism: Forficula auricularia (assembly GCA_024734495.1). NCBI lineage: Eukaryota > Metazoa > Arthropoda > Insecta > Dermaptera > Forficulidae > Forficula > Forficula auricularia. The sequence goes on from JALMQS010000099.1 coordinate 68,773,149, forward strand.
AGAAAGTTGAATAATGTGTCTCATTAATAGAAAACTTTTCTAACAAATTTTATCACCTTCCCAGCTACAACCTCTCTATTTTGAGATTCTAAACAATAAACTTGGAAGTTAAAAGCCGAAAATCTGATCAGTTCTTTATTTTAATAAAAATATAAAAATGTTAACATCAAAACGAACTTTCCACGAACTTCTGTTTTTTATTGTGTGCCGGATTCCAGACACTAAAAAAATAAACTGCAACGGATCGTTGCTAAACTTTATCCAAATTCATTTGAAATATTAATATGTTTATTCCTTTATTATTAATCAGATATCACTTGCAATTTTCAGTTCATGTTGACTTTAATTCAAAAAAAATGATCGATTCTCATTTAACAGTCGAGGAATAACCATTCTACATTCGATTTTTGACATTTCAGTTATTATTGGTAACCATTGGTGAAAACATGGAGGAATCGACTTAAAATCAAAAATAGCGATCGATTATCATCTAATACTTGAGGAATAACGACTCTACGTTAGATTTTTGACCCTTCGATTATTATTGGTAACCATTGCTAAAGACATGGAGGAATCGGCTTAAAATCGAAAATAATGATCAATTCTTATCTAATACTAGAGGAATAACCTTATTGAAATCCATTTTTGATGTTTTGACTATTAATGGCAACCTCTACTGAAAACGTGGAAGAATCGACTTAAAATCAAAAAAACTAAATTCTTTTTTGGTAAATAACCCAAGCTTGAAAAGAATTTAGTTTTTTTGATTTTAAGTCGATTCTTCCACGTTTTCAGTAGAGGTTGCCATTAATAGTCAAAACATGAAAAATGGAATGCAATAAGGTTATTCCTCTAGTATTAGATGAGAATCGATCGTTATTTTTGATTTTAAGCCGATTCCTGCATGTTTTCAGCACTGGTTACTAATAATAATCGAAGCATCAACAATCTAATGTAGAATTATTATTCCTCAAGTAATAGATGAGAATCAATCGCTATTTTTTATTTTAAGTTGATTCCTCCATGTCTTCAGCAATGGTTACCAATAAAAACCGAAACGTCAAAAATCCAATATAGAATAGTTATTCCTCAGGTACTAGATGAGAATCAATCGCTATTTTTGATTTTAACTCGATTCCTCCATGTCTTCAGTAATGGTTACCAATAAAAACCGAAACGTCAAAAATCCAATATAGAATGATTATTCCTCAAGTACCTACTAGATGAGAATCAATAGCTATTTTTGATTTTAAGACGATTCCTCCATGTCTTCAGCAATGGCTACCAATAAAAACCGAAACGTCAAAAATCCAATATAGAATGGTTATTCCTCAAGTACTAGATGAGAATCAATCGCTATTTTTGATTTTATGTCGATTCCTCTATGTCTTCAGCAAAGGTAACGGATAAGAAAACAACGCAGTTGCTATGGTTACTTATAAAATTTCCTCCCAAATTGTTAGCATTTCACAGAGAGAAGCCTATCCATTCTTACTTAATCAAGTTTAAATGAAATAATATAAACCGATCGAATGAATAAATTTTAAAGAATTTAAAATAAAAAATTAGAAACAAAGTGCTATCTTACTCTAGCGTAAAGTACTTTAAAATATTATTGTACTAAAAACTTTATTTAACCTTTTTTGGGGTCCTCAAGGTACTTAATTAGGATATTAAATTTCATTAAAATTGGTTAAGTCATTTTAAAGATATTTAGAAAAAACTAAAAAAATACTGAAATAAATTTCTAATGTTTGTGGGCCGATATGTACCAAAAACTAATCAGCGCTTCATTTTGGAATGGTAGGTTTTCAATTTCATTTCAATCGGTGTAACGGTGTGGAAAAAATCGTGGGCCATAACATCCATCCATCCGCACGCACTAAATGAAAAAATCGCACTTTTTGGCCTCTCGACGAGACCCCGTGTAATTTTTGGCAAAACCGTCACCACATGCTAAAATTCAACCTAATTAAATACTACAATTTGTGACTTTAATTGAGTCCATGGGTTACGTAGTTTTTACCTGAGGACGCTTTGAATTCGCGCTTGCCGCGAGACCGATTACAATACTTTCCCCATGCTTCGCATTGGATAAAGTAAAAAAGTGAATTTGTTTTGTGATTTTCCTAGTTTTGCCGCCCGGCGAGTAAAGCAAACCGAACATTCAGAGTAATAAAGATATAACATTCGATTGTGAGAAATATGATTTTAATAGCTTTGCTACAGCATTTAGCATATCACTTAATATTGAAAAAATCTCTTTGAGCATCGATCGTCGATAATATTCCAATCATTCGCCAAATAGTTCCTGTATAATTCATGTTATTTTTTACAACTAATAGAAGTTACAAATTCGAACTTTCCTTTTGTTAAATTGTTGATTATTGTCGATTGCACTGGTCGCATGTGATAGTAACTCTGGCAAGATGAGATGTGTATGTGTTCCATGGCTGAGTGCCTAAAGGGCAGCGGCCAGGCCTTAAAACACGTTTGAAATCAATCAAGTGGAGTACTCGGGTACTCGGGTACTCGCTGCCAGCCATCATCCCTGGGGGAAATCGGTGAAAGTCTGGCTGGCCCCAGTCCACCAGTCCTCCCAAACCCGTTCCCTGGCTCTCCTCACGAGAAACGGCCATAATTAGGTGCTCTTACCATAAAATCCGTTCCAGCTTTTTACCAATTAATTACTTTTGTCTAGACAGTCATTACAAATAGAAGAGGTACTCATTTCGCTTTTGCCAAAATTTCACTTCTTTTTTTATTTTGTTTTTTATAGACAAATAGATCATTTTTTTGTATGTCAAGTATTTATAGTTATATTTAAAATGAATGCATTGACGGTCCTTTCTAAAATTGATAATGAGAAATCAAACAGCTTCTCATTAGTTTGATGCAAATAAAGATATATATCGGGGGGTGAACCGAGATTGGAATTAATTGTACGCCGTCTTAGAATTATGTGAAATTATTTTGGAATTCATATTAGATAATGCCCCTACATCTATTGTCTTCTACTTGGAAATGAAAGTGGAAGTGGAAGTAGGTCTACACAATATTATGTCGCGGTTCACCCCTCGATATATATCAAATATAAATGTATTTATAAATAATTTATTTGTTTGAGATTATGGGTATTTGATCCCATGAGAAATAACAGATAAAATTTTTCTAATTAAAAAGACTGATGATGAAAGCCTTAGAAGATAATATAGTCTCAAATAAATTATATATATACCTATATAAGTTGCGTGAGGTTCATGGATGCTGTGGATGCGGGACATCCCTAAAATTTCAAAAAATAAATGATACTTTTGAAAATGGTTGAAAAGTCATCGCCCGCCACTGATTTATATATTTTTTTATGTATTGCATATGTTTATTTGCATCAAGCAGAGGATATTTTTTTTTTTTTTTAATGCAATCGAATGCAAGAAGGGGTGCACCAGTAAAGATGTAGCCCCTATGGATCTCGAAAGACCCTTGCATTACCGAAGAGAAGGGAAAGTTGATTAAGTGAGAGGGTGTAGGCGTAGGTGTCTATTGCACCCTGGTTTTGAAGGTTTAAATGAACAACTCTGCTACGGTCGCCAAAACAGATTTTTTTCAATTTTCTAAAAATTACCGAGATTTGTAGAGTTGTTGAAATTTTAAGATCAAATGAAAGAGAGTGTTCCTGCTTGACGCATATAAATTTTCACACACATAAATATATATATATATAATTTTGTTTTTAAGAGAAAATCAATGAGGATGTGCTCTCTGTTGGATGCAAATAAACATGCCACGTGTATAAAATTCAAAAGGTATCCTACATTGTAAGTAAAATAAATTCATGAAAGGGAAACACAATTCATTAAAGGAGTTATTTTTAGAATTTAAATTCAAAAGAAAGAGAGTCTAAATTGATCAATATGAATTCGAGAAACAGAGAAAAATATATTAATAGTAAAATTTAATTTTTTTATTTTTAAATTCATAATGAAATGTGTATTTTGGGATATATTTCAAGAAACAACAATTAGAGGAGATAAAATTATTTTCAAAAATAGATTAATAGCTTCATAAACCTATTAAAGGTTAACTGAAGGTTTTCTACATTTTATTCGATCGCGACTCTAATGTAGGGAATTTTTGTCAAATATTGAGTGAAAATAATATTTGAACTTATATATTTCTAACTTGAAATAATGATATTAAATAAATTTTAATTTTCTCATTAATATATCAGAGAATAATTGATACGTCAACAAGAATTATTTTGACCGCGCTGATTTGATACAAATTATAAAAATATCTTTTTTAAAATCAGCGCGGTCAAAATAATTCTTGTTGACGTATCAATTATTCTTTGATATATTAATGAGAAAATTAAAATTTATCTATTAAAGGTTATTTCTTACCTAGAATTGATAATTTGTTAATTCTTTAGGAGAAAACTTTGGGGTTGCTCTCTGCTATATATAGGATATATGTTTATTTGGATCAAGGATATGACAACCTCATTATTTTCTACTTAAGAATATAGAAAAGAATATAATTTGATTTGTTAGAAATTATACTTTAGAAGGCTTGGCCTGCATCTTAAGCCTTTTTTGAAAATATTTTTTTCCTGTGGATGAAGACTAAGACAGACACAGTGATTTCCTTTTAAAAATCATTAACTCTTAATTTCAGCAGAAATATTTTTTCAATAATTTTTTCTTAGATATTATAGTTTCGAAGGGCTGACCTCCAATATCAGTCTTTTTTCGTCATCATGGAGTATACAATCCTAAGACAGGTTTGGTGCAATCATCTGCCTTCCACTCAACTCCATACTATGCCATGTCTTTTTTATAAATTGGTTATTTGTTTTTGTTTTTTTACTACTTTACTGAGTACTCTTAGAAGCGAATGTCCGATGCTTACAAACAGACATTCATTCAAATTAGTCTTCATGCTCAAATGAAAAAACAATTATAATATTTAAAAAAAAGTTTGAATGCTCAGGACCTTAATTAAATACTCTGGCGCCTGAGGCAGACTAAACTAACGGCATAACTTTATTAAGTGCTTTAGATTTTGTTTTTGTATAAAAAAATTTAAATAATTTACAAATTGGTTAAATAATATTAAATCGTGAATACTATCTATCGTTAATAAGCAAACAGAAATATTTAAGGAATGAGTCACTCTGAATTAAGCTAGATTCTGTGGGACAGTGCCCCCCATCAAAATTTATTGCCTCTCCCCTTAGAAAAATCGAAACTCCATTATTACGAGACATCACTTATGTATTTATAATTAAATTATTTCGTTACTTCCAAAATTTGTCAATTCTACTAAAAAGTTAGTTAATCTCTAACGGATTACCGAAATTGAAACTTTGTGGTGGCTAATCAGCTAATTTTGTTAAGGGAGAATGGTGTACGTTCTTGGTGAAACATATTAAATAAAGTAAAGAAAAATTTCAAAAATTTTCTTTACTTTAATCAGCTAACAGTCTATCAGATATAATGTAATGCAGAGAACACATCAACACTGCGAATATATAAGTAGAAACTTTTAGATACATGTTTGGCTAGATTATTATTTCCATTATCTGCAATGCCATGGGATGATTTTAAAATTTGTATTGAAAAATAGCACAGAGATGTAATTTTGTATTATAAACATGTGTGCCAATATTTCAGCTCACTACTTAGAGGTGTTAATATATATCATTTGACAATTCATGATTGTCTTTTTAGAAGTTCTGAAGCCTGAAAGCCAAAAATCTAATCAGTACATTCAGTTCTTTGTTTTCAATACAAAACAGTAGAACACCAGAACGAACTTTTTTCTTGAGCTATCGCAAGAGAGATTCAGCTTTAGAGACAGAAGAAAAAAACTTTGAAAATGATTTTTCGAATAAAGAATTAAAATATATGATAGTATTTAATTGGATAAGACCCGAGGTTAAAATGGTTTGAATGTTTCGGAATGTATATCTTAAAATAGCTGTACAAAAATACACTTAAGTAAGTCTTTTGTACGTGAAAACTAATAAATTTATTTTTATTTTCTAGATTGTGCTTGGCTGTCCTTTGAAAACCCACAAGCATTTTAGCAGAAAGCGATCTCTTCAAAGCCCCGTACATTAAGTGAGTATCGAATTCAGTACACTTTCTTCGTAAAAATAATTTTATCGGTAACATATCAATTTCTAAAATAGAATGAAATAATAAGTAATGGATATATATTTGACTCGTGGGCCAGAGAAGTAATTCACGTTCTCAAAAAAAAGAACCCTAGAAATTATGTTCTTTTAGACTAAAGAATTTCAGCTTAGATTTGTAAGTATTGGTTTATGTCAAAGCCAGGATAGTCGATAAGAGCGAGGCAGGCAGCAAAGCAGAGAAAATCAAAGAATACTTTTTAATGGAAGAAGTTTTTGCTTAAGTGTTACGCTTATGAGCAGAGCAAAGACAATAAATAATCATAAATTTTTTTAGCTCTTGTCGAGAATGGAAGTCGTCACTTTTATTGGAGAAATTTGTTTCGGGCTCGTCTTTTGGGAGCACAAATACCATAACCACCATGTTGATGTAATGAAAATTTTATATCTTCATTCTGATAGGTTAAACTAATTCTGTTGAACTTAATTCTTCATAAAGATGATAGAACTCTCCAAGCATATGTGATAAATAGGTGTGCAAAAAAATTGCGATCACATTAACATTATCGTATTTTTTTGACTTTGGGAACAAAGTATATTTAGTAGGTCTTGTGTAATAATTTTTTTTTATATATGTGTGTATAAATTGGTGTAGAGGTTAGATTAGAGCATGTCAATTTTTGCAGAGATCCAGGTTTGAACCCGTCTCTTCTGCTCAGCAAGCTACTACTCTACTCACTAGACCAAGTTAACCCCCATTATCGTATTTTATAACATTTAAAAAAATATTTATTCTTAATAATTTCTTTTTTTTTAAGTGAAACTTCCTTACCGACATTTCTGTTTAAAATTCTGTGTTATACTAAAAGGGAAATGACTCAATAGAGGGGAAATAAGAAAAGCCTAGAAAGATTTATAAGAAGGCAAAGCAGCAAGTAATTTTTTTAAAAATGATAAAAGCTGGATTCATGGGATGATAGCGGGTGATCAAAGGCGAAGAGGGGGTCCTCGGGGTTGGAAAGAGGGTCGGTGGGGTTAAGAGTGGTTGGATGTGGAAAAAGGGGAGGGTTCAGAAAGGGGGAGGCTAGCAAGAGACCCATCGAAGTCTATAATAATAGCTAGACTATAATACATTTAAGAAATCGTAATTATTAAGATAAAAAATAAACACTTCAATAGTTTATTAGTTTATGATATGAAATTATTAGTAGGTCGACTCTAACCTTACCTGGGTGCGATAGCTCGTCTCATTAAATGGAAAATTGGAGGAGAGCATAGCGAGTTGTGAAATAATGATCACTTTTTCCTTTAACAATACCATAATTTCATTTAAATGGTTACTGTCATAGGAAAGAGTCCTGAATAAGTTATCAAGTTATCATGGTAGAGAATAAAAAAAAGAAATAATAATAATTTATTTTACATGAAACGTTGTAAAAATTTAAAATTTATTTATCGATTTGTACGAAATTTTGCATATGCACTCTTTACGGCCTTATGAAAATGACTCACTATGTGAAATTGATAATGACCAAAAAAAGGGGGGGGGGGCAAAATATTTCCAAACAAAAATCGAAGAAAGGTGATATATCTAATAGAATAGTTTCATAATTAAAACGCGATATTATCAATTGCTAATGGATCCAAAATTAAGAGGGGGGGGGTTCTTTCGGGAATAATTAAAAATTATTTTATTAAAAATAAGAGAGGGGCCAGACGTATGTAAAAGTCATGTGGATGGCCACATCAGTTTATTGACTTATATTTTGCATCCCTGTCCCGACTATGGGAACTCCTGTAGGGTATGCAACCAGAAGTGAAGTAGGGGAGTATGCACGGCAGACTGTTCAAGAGGGAGGGAAGCCTTTTGGTACGGATTGGTGAGAATGAAAAAACAAAACTAAGTTTCTAATTTAATTCAGAGACAAAATTTAATCCAATAGACATAGATTAAAGCTTTTTTAGGGTTCCCTACTTACTAGAATTTTTTTAGTTTCGACAAGTTCTTCTGTCACTCTTTCTGTCTGTATATTTGTAGTGTGATAAAGTTTTATAGAGATAGAATTTTAATATTCTTTATATCACATAGGTACTTAGTGAAATTGAAAATAGCCTGTCAAGTCACACTGTATTCCCAGTAAAACATTTCCGAGCAAACATTTTTATGCCCACCCCCACATAGAAAAATTTGATCACGATCCATTAATTGATAATGGGCCCAAAATTAAGAAGGGGGTTCTTTCGTAAATAATTAAAAATTATTTTATTAAATATTAAATATAAGAGAGGGGCCAAGTGTATGGTAAAGTCATGTGGATGGCCACATCAGTTTATTTAATATATGATTTTTTCAGTCAATTTAATATTTAATACTCTCTCTCTCTATCTATGACGAGTATCGTTTTGGCCCGAATGCAAAAGGGCATTCCTAGAATAATAGAAATTAAGAAATTAATCTTTAATAGTCTGATACAGGTTTGAACTTGTATTTTGCATCCTTGCAATTCACCTTTAACCTTTGTAGTTATTTTCTTCGATTAGATTCTAATGAAAGTATCGCCCACCCACATATTAGATAATAAAAAGGTTAAAAAAATTTTAAAACCAGAGCTGCCCTATAGCAATTATTAATAATCTTAAATGTAAATTGTTCATTTATTATTATATTTGCATTTTAACCACTGGACCAAGCAAATAGTAAAATTTTGTAGCTTAAAATATATACTTTTAATTTAATATATATGTCTCTGGAGTGTGATTTTTCAAAGGGGATACACTTTTTTGTCCTTATATACAAATAATATATACGGTTAGAGAAGTTTCACTTACCCGGTAAGCTTATGTGGATGAGGCTCACACATTTTTTTTATTTTAACTTAGGAAATATTATCTTATAGTTTATCACCACTTAAATGCCACATAAAAGAGAAAAAGTAGACATTGCATTTGTTGTTGCTTCTCTCGTAGTGTTTATCGTACCACTATTATAAATTGACCTTAAAAAAATAATTTTAGTGAGCAAATCACAACTATTTTTAACCGACTTCAAAAAAGGAGGAGGTTCTCAATTCGACTGAATTTTTTTTTGTGTCTATGTTACCTGATATCTTCGGCAATTGTGAACCGATTTTGATTATTTTTTTTGCATTGTGTTCAGTCTAGTTTCCGATTGGTCCCGTTTTTTTCATTGGTATTGGACTTTTTTGCTATGTTTGTTCAGGCATAACTTCTTTGTTTATGAATCGATTTCGATGATTATTTTTTAAAAAGAAAGAGGATACCTTAGGGGTGGTCCCATATTAATTTGGTCAAGTTCTGAGGATATGATCAATGACGAATTAACGTAAATTTTCAATTCTTATGAGCAAACAATCGAAATTATAATAAATAAAATCTTTTATAAAAAAATAAATCTTAAAACGTTCATTTAAAACCCGCAAACGTTTCTAGAGAATTTCTACATTTATGAATTTAATTTTATTATCATTTTCTGTTTCATTCTCCCGACGCTTTCTCTTACGAGATGCAACCAAGGTATTATATTAAGCCATTATTAATAACACAACTAAAAAAGAGAAAATAAAAATAATTTTTATAAAAAAAATAAAACCGACTTCAAAAAAATTAAATGCAACAAATAAAATAATAAGAACTCAAAAATTAAATAAAATGCACTAAAAGGTATAAAATAATTATCTAATTTAGTTACAAATAAACTATGAAATATTAACATGAAATCACTTTTTGAAGTCGGTGCTAAACAAACTATATAAGCGAGCTTACCCGCCAAACGTACTAAGTAAGATCCGTCGAGTTTGATTCATAAAATGTTTATGTTTGGCACCGACTTCAAAAAGTGATTTCATAGTTTATTTGTAACTAAATTAGATAATTATTTTATACCTTTTAGTGCATTTTATTTGATTTTTGAGTTCTTATTATTTTATTTGTTGCATTTAATTTTTTTGAAGTCCGTTTTATTTTTTTATTTTTATTCTTTATTAATTTGTGATTTTTTGATACATATTATTCTAATAAATTTTCGAAATATGATTTCGAAAAGTTACGTCATGTTTATAAATATTGATTAAACTTAAACATATAATTGATATGTCAGCAAGGCTTCCCCTGTGATATTTACTTTGTGTTGAACTAATAGTAAACTGTCCTATTACCACAACTTCATTTCATTTAATTAATATTCGAGTATTATGCCGAATTGTTTATGTATTTGTACATGGTCTAATGATAATCATGAGTACTCCATGTTCAAGATTCTGTAAAACAATAGGAAGATTAAATTCACCTCATTAAATACTGAACATACCAAGACTCTCTCTTCCAAAGTATATTAAACTAATCCCCTTATTCGGGTATACAAGTATAAAAAATCGAGCAGATATGAAATTGTTTTAATTTATATATTGAAAAAGCGAACAAACAATTTAAGGATAAAATAGATCCAGGAGTAGCAATTAAAGAACAAAAGATTGGTATGCTTAGGTTTCCCATTGACAGGGCTCTTTAGGAAGCAATTAAAAAGAATTTAAAAAAAAGCTTTAAGCGTAATATAACTTTAGCAAAGGGGGTTAAAATGAAAATTAATATAACAAGGCAAACGATTTATTCTGAGAAAATGGGAAACAGGTTTGGATCAAGATAAGAGAAAAACAAAACAGAGAATGACATTTGTAATCTGTGAAGTAAAATGACGGAAGTCAGTAAGAAATTAAGTGTAAAATTATTAAAGTTTAATTAGTGTTTAATCAGAATTCTCTTCATTGATTAGCTTAGAAAATAGAATGATGTTAATGATGTGTTGACTTAAGTTAATAGGTTATAGAAGAATGTTGAAAATTACTTAAATGGATAAATATAATTTGGAAATTTGATTTTAGATATTTTTAATAGAAAAATTATTTTAGACTAACAAAGAAAGTAATCTTAACAAGAGGCGAATTCCCATAGATATAATTTTATTTGCTTAAGTAAATGTTTTATATAAAACAAATAAGATGATAAAATGGAAATTCATCTCTTTTTAGGGACCATATTTTTTAAGAAATAGATAATTAATATCTCGGAAAATATCATTTTTATGTAAATTATTCATTTCTTTCATTATTTTTTTCTTGCTTCTGGCCTTAACAATTTAGTAAATTTCATTGTTTATATTTTCTTCCCCTAATTTAAGTATATATACACTTTAAGTACCTATTGGGTATAACTAATTATAATAACATAACAATATATAATATAACATAAAAGTTTACTATTTCAGATATTTATATTCGCGCCTATCTTATTTAAAGTGGCTCTTTCTTAGTTTCGCTTTGAATAGAAAATTGTTTGAAAATATTTTCTTCTCCCAACGCTATACTCGATTCCAACCATCGGCGATTACTATGGAGAGTATCTTCTCCATTGTAATTTAACTGTGGGAATTTTTCCTGGAGGTGGTTTCCCATTACCTTCTCTTGAATTTTTTGAGGCGCCTTGCATTTTTGAATAAGAAAAAAATTCTTCTGACTAATGCCTGATCGATCGATCCAGAGTAAACTCGTTTCCAAGTCAGGTCCCTTAGCCACTGCTCTACCGGCGCCTCATTTGAAAATATAGTTTTGATTAATACAATAGAAAAATTAGAATATTTTTTTAAGTGTATGTTAATACGAGCTCAGAAAAATGCTTAGCTAATATTATTACCAATAGAGCTTTATTAAAATATATATATTTTAAACAAGCGTTACGCAGTTACTTTTTATTAGAATAAATTATATTTAAAAAAAAAAACTAAAATACACGCTTCTATAAAGTACAAAATAATGTATACTTAATCAAAAAGTGTGAGGCGCAGAAGCATGTACTTTTAGTTAATTTCTACAAAGTGCCCCACGCTTTTTGATTAAGAATACATTATTTTGTACTTTATAGAAGCGTGTTTTTAGTTTTTTTAAAATATAATTTATTTTTTACTTTTTAGTCCTAATTATTTTTATAGAATAAAGTTTTGCGGAATTTAACAAAATGAAATGTATTTATTTTTATTATTTTTATATAATTTCATTTAAATTGAGTAGGTAAACAATTATTTTTATAGAGAAATGTTTGCGGAATTTTATAGAACAAAAGTCACATTGATACATAGATAAATTACATACATACAAACAAACAAACAAACAAACAAACATACAGGTGAAACTAATAAAAGCGTGTTAAAAAGATAGTTCTATGGAAGTATTTGGATAAGAGAAGAGCTGAAATAATAAGGTACGCCCTTCACGAGGGATTGTTGAAGAATATTTAGACGAATGGAGTAGGACAAGATCTTAATTATAACTCTGGGAAAAAGTTAACTTTTTCGATGAATACATTTCTTTTTTTATCTGGATGGTCTGAAGTTAGGAAATTTAATCAGTTATTTTATATTTACAAATATTTTGGCACCAGAAAGAACTTTTCTATTAGATAATGTTTTGAGTTATCGTGGATTTCGGAATACAATCAGTAAGAAAAAAGCATCTTTGAAAAATGTCGTTTTTAAACTTTTAACTCATTTCTAAGCATGAAAAGTTTTTTATTATTTTTACTGAAACTGAATAATTTGCTCGTCGGGCAAACTTAGCTCACTGAACATACATAGTATGAATAAATTACCGACACTAAGCAATAAGAAATACTTGCCAGAATTTCAAATGGCTTTTGTCCTGAACGAGGATGGTTTCTAAATGACTAAGATCTGTCTAATAAATGTTTAGTGTTGTTGGTTGCAGTTATAAAGGCGCTTTGAGGAAAGAATCTGCTCGTCTAAGTGTTAAATAAATCTAGCGAGCTGTATTACTAATATAAAATAACCTTAGTATAACGACTGGTAATATTATAAAATATTCTGGCGTATTAAAAGATAATTAAAAATAAAAACTATTTACTTATTGGTATTTTATCTTTGAAAGAGGCAGATTAAAAAATAAGTAAATATCCTAAATTCATGACCTAAAGATTTCAAGAAAATTTACTTAAATCAGAGGTCTCCAAACTACGGCCCTCGGGTCAAATATGGCACTTGAAACTTATCCATCTGGCCCGCGGGTACTACAGAATTTATTCACAAATATTCACTATATTAAATATTAATGCCATATATAAATAATAGCGTATTATTAATAGTACCTGGCCACCGAGCGATGCTCGGTAAATTTTTGCTTCAGTTAATAGCTATATATTAATCCCGAACCCCCCTCGCTCCCCCCGGACCCCCATCACTTCACCCCACCTCCTGCACCCTCCCACCCCACACCTACACCCCCACTCCGCCCCCGAAACCCCGTACCTCGCCCGGCTCCCCACCACTCAACCCCACCTCCTGCACCCCACATCCCCAGTTTTTGCATTTCTAGACTTCAGTGGTCCACAGATTATGTGTATATAGGTATACTAGCTGCAAGGCCCGCCTTCGGCGGCCCTCTTGCTAGCCAGGGGGCACGCCCCCTGGACCCCCAACCCACGAATCCCACCCTCACACTACACTCACCCCCGACCCATCCAGCACCCCTACCCCCGCACCATGAACCCGTGCCCAACCCCCGCCCCCATACCACAGAACCCAAACCTCACCCCCCACTCCAACCCACCACACTCCCCGAAACCCACCCAGCACCCCAACCCCCGCCCCACACCACCACCCCCAACCCTCACCCCACCCACCTCGGGCCCCCAACCTCACCCCCCACTCCAACCCACCACACTCCACGAAACCCACCCAGCACCCCAACCCCCGCCCCCACACCACCACTTCAACACTCTAACCTGCACCCCCCACCTCGGACGCCACCCCGTACCACCCCACTACGCCACTGGACCCTCACCTGAACCCCCCATCCACCAACCTTGCACCACCCCGTGCCCCCACTCCGCCATACTCCCTCACTCCACCGCCATTCCACTCCGCGCATCCCATGCCCTAACCCACCCCCACTCCACCACCGCACCCAGTTTTTGCATTTCTAGCCTTCTAGTGACCCACAGATTATGTAAACAAAATTTGGTTGAGTTTGGTCCAAAGAGCAAGAATTTTCATTTTTTGACCCCCCCCCCATTTTGGGTAGTTAGTTTTTGCATTTCTAGCTTTCTAGAGTCCCTCAGATTATGTATACAAAATTTGGTTGAGTTTGCTCCAAGGGCAAGAATTTTCATTTTTTGACCCCCCCCCCCCCATTTTGGGTGGTTAGTTTTTGCATTTCTAGCTCTCTAGAGGCCTACAGATTATGTATACAAAATTTGGTTGAGTTTGCTCCAAGGGCAAGAATTTATATATTTTTCTCCTTCCCCCTTTTTGGGTGGTTTTTGGGGGGAATTTTTTTAAACAAAAGTTGTCAGAAATCACATCCCCTACAACTTTGCTCATTATAAAATTTCCCGTAGAGTTAATAGTTTAAGAGTTATTTGATAATTTTCATTCGTGCACTTCCAAACCCCCTTTTGGGGTCAAAATATCAAAACGTTATATAGCTAAAAACGTAAGTTAGAAGACCTCTGATACAAATATGAAATTTCATAATAATCCCTTCAGCCGTTTTGACGTGAATCGTGAGCAACTTTTCGCGGAAACCACTGAAACAGACAGACAGACAGACAGGAATTTTGTTGAGGGTGTTTTCGTTCATAACTTTGCTTGAAACGTGTGCAACCAAAATTTGGCGTGATTTGGACCAATGTACAGACAAAACCTTAATTTTATATATATAGGTAAATAAATACAGTATAATTATTTTTTCTAATTAAATAACAATTTTTGAGTTCATCAATTAAATTGTCAATATAATATTTGTGGGATTTAAAACTCGATTTTTAATCAATTAAATTGCCCAATTTTAATATATAATAATAATTGTAATAATCTTATTGTGGGATATAAAATTAAAAAACCAATTATTTATTAAAAGGAAATTGAATAAAAATGTAAATAAACATTTTTATCGAGACAACCACCTGTGAATAATTATTTCAATTAACAAAAAACCCATCAAAATCAACTTAGCCGAAGATGAGACCGTGACAGATCGAATGTCCAACACAAAACCCTCCTAACCAGTGAATTTCATCCAAATCGTTAGGGCCGTTTTCGAGAACCCGACCGGATATATATATATACAAACTTTGCTAGTTTAATATAATAAGATAAGATAATTTCCGTATAACATGTTATATCCGGTCCGCCCATAGTTTCAATGATCACATGTTCACAAAGTTTGAGGACCCTGACTTAAATAAAATAATTCATGTTTTTTTTTCTCTCAAAATTTCACTTATTTTATAGAGAAGAAAAAGTAAAAAAATAATTGAAAATTCGCAACATTGTTCGTAAGATATATTTTATAGAAATAAATAATAGTATTGAAACTTAAGCCACGAGAAAAAGCAGTATCAATCGAGCAAATAAAAAACATTGATCTCGAAGTATGAAAAATGATATCCAAGTGGAATGGAATCTTTTAGGCCAATGGGAACATAAGAAGACTGTTAAAGAAGAAATTCATATAAATATAACTAGACTAGACAGAGAGAAGCCAGTCATATTGCAACAGTATTTTTTCTTTAATGATATTGATGCAAGTGGGTTTAGGTAAACTTTCTTGCATCAATATCACTAAAATTCCTATTCTATATAAAAAATACAAATATTTTAAAAAATAAACTGATATGGCCATCCACATGACTTTACCATACACCTGCCCTTTCTCTTTATTTTATTTTTTATTTAATTATTCACTTAATGATGCTCTGAGGCGTTTACCGTTTTGATATAATCATTTACGAAAGAACCATCCCCCCTATCTGACTCATTAGCAATTTATGATATCTCCTTATAAATGTGTATCTTCTAATGTAAATATCAGCTTTTTTCTATTTTTGTTTGAAAATTTTATTATTTTAAATTATTTTTGAACCCCCCTCCCCTCTCCCTATCAATTTCACACAGTGAATAATTTTCATAAGGTCGTATAGGGTGCATTTGTGAAATTTCGGACAAATCGATCAAAGCGTGTAGGAGTTTTGACCCCCCACACACAATTTCGGTCCCCTATAGGTATCTTTTATAGTAAATTTCATTTTTCTTGTTTGTTTGTTTTTAGTTTGAAAATTTTATAATTTTAATTATTTGTTCGATTTCAACCAAAATCTAATCAGCCCTTAATCTCAATGAGCCAAAGCTACATCTGAAATTTCGTTTTGATATTCACACTAGTTTTTGAGCTAGAGCCTAATAAAAATTTGGTAACGTACTAATATACTAACGTATTATACGAACTGACATTTTGACAAAATCATTATCTCGTAAATAATAATTTTTTCGATTGTCACTCATTAAGGCTTTTTTGTTGAACAAAACTCAATGGTTTTGTTCATTTTTTTATCATAATTATTTCAGTCGTTTTGGAGGAAAACGAAGCAAAAAAAACACTTTTTTCATGCAAGATTACATTACTTGACCATACCCTGTTTGGTAACTAACAATAATGAGTAATAATATTTTTAAAACATCAAAATTTTCGCCCAAATCCAAAAAAAAAGGTGATTTCTTAATTTTTTTCCAATCATGACATTTAGGTGTTACTTAAACCTTAAAGACACCTAAAAGTCATGAACAAAAAAAATATTAAGAAATTTCCTTCTTTTCCGATTTTGGCCGAAAATTTTGATGTTCTAAAAAACGATATTACCTACTCATTATTGTTTTTTAAAAGAATTGTATTTTTACTTGATTTATATTTAGGAATTTAGTTTTTTCTTTCTTTGATATTGATGCAAGAAGATTTAGATAACATCTAAAAGTCATGAAAAGAAATTTCCTCCTTTTCTGCGTTTGAGTCGGAAATTTTGATGTTGTGATAAACGTTTTATGCATTGATTCTTACTTTATCCAATGCGAAGCATGGGTAAAGTATTGTAATCGGTCTCGCGACTTCAAAGGGTCCTCAGATAAAGACTACGGAACTCATGGTCCCAATTAAAGTCACAATTTGTAGTATTCAATTAGGTTGAATTTTAGCACGTGACGGTTTTGCCAAAATACATGTATCGTCGAGAGGTCAAAAAGTGCGTACGGTTGGATGTATTCGTTTTTTCCGTCCACGATTTTTCCCACACCGTTGCACCGATTGAAATGAAATTGAAAACCTACCATTATTTTAACAAAATGAAGCGCTGATTAGGTTTTGGTACATATCGGTCCGCAAACATTAGTATTTTATTCCAGTATATTTTTAGTTTTTTCTAAATATCTTGAAAATGACTTAACCAATTTTGATGAAATTTAATTTTTTTCTAATTAAGGACCTTGGGGACCACACAAAAGGTTAAATAAAGTTTTTAGTAAAATTATATTTAAAAGTACTTTACTCTAGAGTAAGATAGTACTTTTTTAAATTATTTATTATTTTATTTTAAACATGGACCGCAAATAGCCAGTGATATCTGATTAATAATAAAGGAATAAACATATTGATATTTCAAATTACTTTGGATAAAGTTTAGCTACGATCAGTTGGAGTTTATTTAAAATAATATTGTATTTTCATATATAGGAATTTTAGTATTTTTTCTTTTTAATGATATTAATAGAAGAAGATTTAGGACTTAAGTTAACACCTAAAAGTCATGATAGAAAAGAAAGAAATCTTCTTTTCGGATTTGGGCCGTAAATTTTGATGATCTAATATCATTAATTTTTTAAAAGAATTGTATTTTTCATAATATAGGATTTTTATTATTTAATAAATCTCCTGTTAAGATATTCTTTTATTAGAATCTGATTAATATAAAGGAAATAACTAAAAAGGTCATTGATAGAATCATATCTCTTCATTCACAGCTAAAAAAGTGCATAGATGCCAAATACAAGTCCAGACCTGTTTTAAGATTAATTTCTTAATTTTTGTTGTTCTAGGTTTGGCCATTTGCAATGTGCACTTGGGCCAAAAATATTCTCGTTATATAAAGAAAGAACATTCGATTTATCGGACTTCATTAAATTGAAATGATTTTGTTTTGCCGAAAGTAGCAGATTTTTTTATTCATAGCAAGAGAAATCAATAAGAGGTTGTCTTCTGCTTGATGCAAATAATCGTGTGTGGCTAGATTGCTAAGTCAACAAAACAAATTTTCTCTATCCAATCGAGTAATTAACCCCATGAGAGGTGAGAAAATTTCTAATTAAAAAAAGATTGAGATAGTGAAGGTCAGACCTTCGAAACTATAGTCTCAAACAAATAAATAAATTGTCCTCTGATTGATGCGACCTCATTGATTTTTATTTAGGACTTCATTAAAATTCAGATAAAAAACAAATGAGAAATTGGAGGAAAAAGTAAAAAATTTTAAAGTCCCTAAAGTTCCGGTGAATTAAAAAAATAATTCATTTATTAAATGGTAATTTGAAACACAATTGTTCAATTGATTATTATTTTTAGTATAGAAACGGATTAAAATCTCAAAAAATATTCAAACAATGATATTTTTTGAATAATTTAGCATTTTTTAAGCGAAAAGCCCAAAATCTAATCAATTATCTGTATTAGAAATACAAACGGAATCGATATAAGATATAAGGCTAATCGGTGTATTACAATAAGCTGTTTTAGTTATTTAACAAAAATGATGTTTTTAGCATTAAGTATCACTAACATCAGATTTTAAAGTACATTCTTTGAAACGTTGCTACAAGATTTATCGAAAATTATTTCAGACCGGCTCCATAAATATGTTTACAGAATTGTGGCCCCAGTGAATGAATATTCATCAAGTTCAAATAATAGTTCAATCAATAATGAAATGACTCTCAAAATGACAACCGATCTGCATACTATTAAGACGCGATTTACTAGTAAGCTAGAAGATGGAACATCGAAAAATAATGAAAAATTATTTAAAGTGAAAAATTTCAAAAAAAAAAAAAAAAAAATAGCCTTCCATTACCATCAAATATTCGAGAAGGAAAACTATACAAACATCTTTGAAGTTTCGACCATTAGTGCTCTTGCTGAAGACAAGGAAGAATCGACTCCACTTAAAATTAAAATAGTCATCAATTCCTATCTAATTCTGAAGGAACACTCATCTTACATTGCATTTTTAAATTTCCCACAGTTAACCAAGTTTGAAGATATCAAAGAATCCAAAGAAATAAATCAAAAATAGCCATTGATTGATTCCCATCTAATTCTTGAGAAATAAGCATTATATAAATCAAGGGTGTTTAACCTGCAGCCCAGCACTGCAATGAGTGTAGCCCAACATAAAATCATCAACTTCCTTAAATCATTGAGATTTATATGTAGAGATATATTTATTCCCTTTTTTGAAATATGAATGTATATTTGTAAAATATGTAAAACTTTTTTCAAGAATAAAATTCACTAAAAGCAAAATTATAATCTCAACTATATAAGATGATTTTTTCTGTTTATGTGTCTAGAACAGTGTTCCCAACCTTTTTTGTGCCATGTCCAATCTAAACTTGTCCAAATTCTCATGCCCTCTATTTAACATATACATAATTTTTATATTCTAAAAATTAATTATTATTTATATAAATATAATTACAAAAACAAAAGTTTGTTGATTAGTATTTTGTATCGTTCTTACATACATGTAAGTTATATATTGCTGAAGGTACTTACTAACAAATTTTGTTAATATTTATTTTTTCAAATACCTATGGGTAACTAATTTTGTAGATTTTATATTTATCTGGATGAGCTCATTTTTGAATTGCCCCCTGTGGGACGTGGGCCCCATGTTTGGAAACACTTGTCTAGAACATGATTCTCACAATAACTCGAGAACGGAAAGTCGTATAAAGTTAATATTTGTACTTCCAAAACAACTAAGATTTTGATATTTTCATGGATTGCCTACAAAAGACATAAAAAACCAACCAGTTTAATATACTGTTTGCAACAGCCCAATTTCTGCAAGACTTGCGAACAGCACACCGAGTCTTATTTTTCACTTTTCCTATCAATTATTATCTGTGACACTTTGAACACCGTAGGCCTCTCAGAATAGGCGTTATTCACGTCAAAATATACAGTTTGGATTTATTTGCTATATAGCTATTTCTATAAACAGAGAAAGAAGAGTGAGGGCGGAAAAGGCTTTGGGGAGCATTTGGCATTCATGAGAATTGAAGCCACAGGGTGCACACTGATGGGAAAAGTTATCCCCACATCCCCAGTACATCGATACTGGGAAATAAATCCGAATATGCATACGTTATCCAATATCCTTTAAAATAATCCATTCAAATTTATTTGTATAGGTAGGTATTTGGCATTGAAAATAAATACTACTATATTCTCATTAAATATATTTCTACGTCATTGGTTATCAATTGAACTCACAATAATATTCACTTAATGAAATAATTAAAAATTTTTAAATATAATTTGTTTAATTAAAATACCAGAACAACCAAGAATTTTAGTTTCACTTATATTTATATTATATATATTATAGCAAGTGCAAGTTTAAGAATAAATTCAGCTTCAAGTTTTCAGCCTAATACACGTTTTTAGTTCAAAGTGAATTTACTTATTCGTGGAAGTAGTTCGTCGTCATTGATCGGACTACTTCTACTCTTTTCAGAAAGTTAGTTTAAATTCTGACTGAAATCATAATATTGACTTATGTCATATATTTATATTAAACCAAAATGAAGTTCCTTGAACTCTCTAGTTTCGAATAAATAAAAATAAAATAAAAACTAAATGATGATTTGATTCATGTCCATTTGTATTAAATTTTAAATATAGATTCTTAAATACTTCAGGATAAAATCAACACAAAAATTGTTACAACAGCAATGATTTTCGTTTTTGAGACTTTTCCAGACTTTTAAATTTATTCTTTTAACTTTGACTTAATTACAACAAAGAATGTCTAGTTAATAAATTTAAGAGATTGCAAAAAACTGAAATAAATATTTACAATGAAAATATGTGATGTGGCAATCTCATGATTTTACCTTACACCTGCCCTTCTCCCAGTCATTTTAGGAAAATAATTTTTGTACTGATAGTTCAGTAAAGTCTAAGGCTAAGTCTAAAGGCTAAGTGTTCAAAATTTGGCCCAAATCGAAAAGAAGGTTCAAATTTTTAGACCCATCCTTAATTTTTGGTCTGATTCATCCAAAATCTAATCAACTTTTAATCTCAACACAAAATTATTTAAATATCGTTTTGATACCTTCATTGATTTTAGAGATGGAGTGTACAAAAAATTTGGTATTACACTCAACCACTACTCACTAATAGATATTTTGACAAAATAATTAATATCTCTTGAAATATAAATTTGTTCTTCGTATGAGGTTTTATTGTAGTCCAAAACGCCGGGAATTTGATCAGTTTTTTTTTTATTAAAATAGTTTTGAGATATTTCAAAAATATACTATAAAAAAACTTTTTACATGTCCGATTACATTACTATGACCATACCACCTAAGAAAATGTAAAATAAAAAAAAAATAAAAAATAAAATATTAAACTAAAAATAAGGAATGAAATCCGTTCAACATGTAATCAAATTTAATTAACGTTTGATTTGATACTGTTGTGATGTTTTGAATTTTGAAAGAAAAAGATGCATTTTGTTTTGATACACCCACCCACCCAGTTGTTTGTGAATAAAATTTCAATTTTTACTTTATTTATTATTGAAAAAAGAGAGAAAATCAAATAGGGCATCCTCTGATTGGTGTAAATATAATTAATACTATCTCACATAAACACACACATTAAATAAATATTTATATATAAGATATATGCAAATACAATTTTTCCATATATTGAAAACCTACCCTATTTGGGTTTAATACGTAAAATATTTTATAACTATAAAGTATCATTCACTTCAATTAATACTCCGTCCCTATATATGTATATCTTCAATAAAACGTGAATGAAAATGAGAAAAGTTGTGAAGAAAAAAGTTATAACCAATCCCAACCTGTGAAAATCTTTTTGATATTATTGTTTAAAAATAATTGAAAAACTTTTTCGAGACTTGGTACACTCGTCACTTAGACCAGCGCTGATAATAAACTTAAATACTTATAATAAACTAGAGTGATTATTTAAAATTGCGAGTTATTTATTTGTGCCTATATTATAAAAACGCCTAAAAATTTAAATGAAAATATTTTCTGCATTTTTGAACAGAATATTCTAAAGCCACAAAGCTCAAAATCTAATCAGTTTTCCGTAATGGAAATACAAATATTTTGGCACTGGAATGAATTTGCTACAACTCTTTTTTCTTAAGTTATTATAGGGAAACTTAGGGAACGGGGTGTTGGTTTATAGTGAAACATTATACAAATTATATTAGGTTGTAGTTGGTGGTGTTTCATAAAGAAGAAAAATAAAAAAGATGTTTTAGTGAAAAAAGAATGACTGTCCAATAAATCTATTTTATTCGAAAGAATTGTTTTCACTATCCTTGAACTGCCTTCCATCACTACTCAATTAAGGATTGTAATTTCCCTCACTGAAAATGTATTCCACAACTAATTCTGCCATATTAAAGATATGTATCATAAAATAGTGAAATTGCTGTTAGCATATAGGTACATATCAGTGGCGTTCAGTTCATGGATACTGTGGATGCGGCGCATCCCATAAAATTTCAAACATTTAGAGTATTTCGATAAATATCGACTTCAAAATTTCAGGAGGATCTTTAAATTTTCAAATTATTATCCATTATTTCAAATGTTTCTATAAAAAACATTTTTTGTTTTGAAAATTATATTGGTTTTCGAAATGAAATATAATTGTTGCATAGTTTCAAGGGGCAATTAAAATGAATTATTTTTCCCAAAAGGGTGCCGATAGAAGGTTTAAAGTCCCTGCCTGGTAGATATATCTTCCAGTTCAAGTATGTCAAAGACAAGTCCTGACGAGTTTTAGTCGAATAAAAATTGTTCTCGCTGAGGAACTATTAAAATAATAATAATACAAAAAAAGGAACAAATAAATATGATTCGAGAATCATTGAACTAATCCATTTCTAAGAACTCTCAATATATAAAATCGGAAATAATTAAGAGTGTTATAGACAAGTCATAGCTTGCTTATAGCAATAGAATTATGAGAAATTGAAGATTTTTTATAGGTCAGTCTGATTCATTAAGGATATGTTCCGATTTCCATCTCAGGGACTGTAGAGTTTAAATCAGAAGATTTAATTTCTGACTCCTACCCTCACTCACACAAAGCAGAATCCATTTGGGGCGAAGGTCCAAAAAATATATTTTTTAAAAATCTAATGTTAAATTTGAAAAATAACGAAAATGATGGTGTATTTCAGAGGTTCCTAAACTGTGCGCCGCGAAGTTTCATAATTAATTGAAGCAAGAAATTTGGCCTAACTAGATAAAAAATTGAGAAGATAAAAATTTATTAATTATTTATTTTTATCTCTTACTTACTCTACTCTAACATTCTTGTACTTAAATGTATTACCACCAATTGTATAGACCTAATTTGTAAATTTCTTATCTGTTGTAAGAGGAGGCTCCCTCCTGCGCGGCCTAATAAATAATATAAAATGGGGCCTCATGGAGAAATTTTAATTGAAAAAGGGCGCCGCGACTCGAAAAAAAATTGAACTTTGCAAAAAAAATGCGAAGATTAAAATAAAATTTCAAAAAATGAAGGGTACTTTTTTGGACAGCGCCCCTGGTTGAAAAGTCACCAGACGCCACTGATACATATACACGGAAATCTCAGAGCTGTGCCGGTTGGGTCCTGGGAAAATATGGACATCCTAGAAATTGTTCAAATCAGAAAAAGCGAATATTCATATTAATAAAATTACTTAATATTCCCGAATATGGGTACTAATATAAATAGTATACATTCTGTCCAATAGAGGCGGGCGTCGCAGCATAAGAAATTATTTAAAAAAAAAAAAAACTTTAAATGTGGGCTACAATGAATAAAATAATTTTTTTAAGTCGGCGCTAAAAATGATATTTTGTTGATTATTAAATAGAATAAACTATACATTTCGTGTTGACTTAAAAAAAATTAATTGACTCGTTCCAATGTGGCCATCCACTTGACTTTGCCATACACTTCTGGTTGAGTTTGGTACAAGGGCCTAGATTTTTATTTTTTGACCCCCCCCCCCCTCACTAATTTTGGCGCCAGAAAAAAAAATATTTTCGTTATAATAGGTTCATTTTATAGTATATTTCATTTTTCTTTTTACTTTAAAAATATTATAATTTTAAATTTTAACCCCCTCCCTCCCTTAATTTTGGGTCGATATGCACCAGAATCTAATCAGCTCTTAATGGACTCAATGAACCAAAAATATGTGTGAAATTTGGTTTTGATATTCGAACTAGTTTTTGAGCTAGCTCGTCCACAAAATTTGGTAACGCACAGACTAACAACCAGACTAACAGACATTTTGGCAAAACAGTCATTATCTCGAAAAATATAATTTTTTCGATGTTCACTTATTAGAGCTTTTTTCTATACCGAAATGCCATGGTTTCGCCCAATTGTTTTAATCAAAATAATTTCAGCTGTTTTTGAGACATTTCGAAAATAGAAACAAAAAAACCACCTTTTTAATGCACGATTACAATACTTGACCATACCCTGTATGGTAAAGTAAAAATATATTTTTATATGTTTATTTGATATGTATTTTCTTTTATCCGGTGGGATATCTTTAATTCTCTTAATTTATTCAATGAGATTCTCCCCTTCAAATACAGGATAATCATTTCCACTCAGGTTAGCTATTCGTTTTAAGAAAATCAAATCACAAAAAACAAAAATAATAATAAAAATGGATTAATATTTTTATTTAAGATCATTTTAAATCTATTATTTAAATTATCTTTTGAAACTTTTTGGATTATTTTTTTACTAAAATCAATATAAAAGAGCACACCTATCGGATTAAACCTTTACATTATCGAAGAAAAGAAACCAAGAGAAAGAGTGAAGATGTTGGTGTCTCTGCATCTGATTACTAGTGGACGAGTCGGATTATCTAAACTCTTCTGTATATTTAGAAAAAAAATAATGTTAAGTTGAAAAAGTCATATAAGTAGTTTCATAAGAACCAAGAAAATATAGATTTTATATAGAAATAATCATCATCAAATTAAGTTTAGGAAAATAATATTATTTTTTTATTTTTAAATAATAAGGAAAAGAATAATTAAAATAATAATTAAATTGGATCTATTTCTGTTTACCTTGAGTGCTTGAAGATTTCAACAAATCCGAAACAATCCAAAACACAAAACACGACAACTAGAAAAGACAATTGCGCACTCACTAGCTGTTGACTGGAGTCGAAATAAATTGCAACTGAAGAGAAAAAGTACAAGCCGAAAGAAAGAAGCCCGTTATTGATAAGATAGCAAAATAAAAATAATTCCAGAAAAAAAACTCTTCAAGATTTGCCCATTCAATCCAAGAAGATAATTTTTCATAAAATAAGATATTTTCATTACAAGTTTGATTATAATTTTTTTTTTACTATGCTTTTTACTCGGGGCACTTTTTGTGAGGCACCAGACTGGGCGCCGAAGTATTGAATTCACCTGAATTTTTTTGAAATTTATTTATGAATATTATGTCAAGATTTTTCTGTCTTTCTGAATTCTGATACTCATAATAACTTAGAATCAGAAGGTCATAAAAAGTTCGTTCTAGTTTTTATTTTCAAAAGAAATAATTTATTTTTATTTATTTTCTTAGAAAGACGGACTAGTAGGCGAAATAAGTAGGTTATAATGAATAATGAAGTTGACTAAATACACTTATGATATAATGGAGAAAAGTATTGTAATTTTTTTTTAGGCTTTTTACCTTTCTAGCCATAAGCCAATTTACAATACTATTTATTTTTTTAAATTTGTCTCTACTCCCGGGGTTAGATTTTAGCCTGATGGAAAAGTATTGTAATATTGTTGTTATCACTGAAAAGAGAGACAAATGGGAGCCCAGTTATACTCACCCATCAATAGCTATTCAATACCCTGAAGAAGGAGAGAAAAGGTCTCGGAAACGAATAAAAATAATATTTATAAAATAAAAAATTTAAATAATTTGTACTGCCTTTCATTATAACCTACTTATTTCAAATAATTTAGTTTATGTTAGTTTTTTAACCTGCAGAGCCTTTGTTTGACAAATGCAGATAATCAGAAATAAATTATTTGTTATAAGGAGGACTATAGAAGGGTTGTAGCTAATGAGCCGAATATTAACACACATATATGTTTAGGCTTCATATATAATAAACAAATTTCAGTATTCTAGTTCGAAAATTGCCCAAACACTAAAAAATATTATTTTGGATCACACAAAAATTCGACCATTCCAGGCTAATAATTTAATTTAAATTTTAATCTCGTGGAAAATTAATAAAAATATCTTCTAAATCTCAAGTTTGTATCTTATTTAGTTTATGAGCTGCAATACTCTGACAGACACAGTAACGACACTAATAATAATATTAATAATAAGTTGATGAAGAATACAATTAATTTGTTTCGAAACAAAGCTCTTTTAAAATTTGACTAAATTTGATTAAGAATTGTCAAAATGGCGTTAACAATTTCTATTGGAAAAGTTACTTAATTTGATTCAAAATGTTGTAAAAAAGTTATATTTAAAATTTGCTGAAATTTAGTTAAATAATCTCAAAATGGCGTTAATGATTGTTAATGAAAAAGAAACTTAATTCAATTCAAAACGTTGGGGAAAATGGTTAGGGCTTATTCTTTTCAAACGGTTGAATGAATCTATTTGTATGCTGTCATAAAAAATTTCTATCGATGTTGCATGTGTGAGTGCTACAAGTGAACTGATTTTTTGTCATATTTCATTTCCTTAAATAGCAGCTAAAAAGGGCGGGGACTGGAGGGTGAATTTTCAATATTTTAATAAATTGCCTTTTAAATGCATATTTAGATATTAAACCTTATTTCTTATGAACTTAATCGTCTAGTTATTTTATCAGACACCTCCTTAGTCAAGGAGGTTCAAACCTGCCCCAATTTATTTGATTTAATATTTAGCAAAACATTGAACTAAGCCGGATAAATGCAAGGACTGACATACCAAGGATTCTGTACCTAATATACCATATATTACTAGCGGAAAGATCCGCTGTCCCGTCAATTCAATACTTCGTCCCACCCCTTCCAAAATAGTTGAGATATCAAATTCTTTCTTTGATAAGAAGCGAATAAAAGATTTCGATGAATTTTTTCATAATTTTAAGTTAACCCATTTTCAAAATCCAAGCGCTACAAAAATCACCGCAATTGTCGCTTTGGTCTCACACCATCATTTCAAAAGCAATTTTTTTTTATTGTTCCCGGGAACAATGTCCATTTAGACACCACATCAGTAAAGTGTTAATAAGGTTAGTGAGGAAGCCGAATTTTAGCCGGTATAAATTTTATAAGCTAGCCAGGATCGAACCCCGGCCTCCCGCTCCAACATCGCCATCATAGATGCCGAAGCGGGCCCAGCTCGTTAGCCAGCTCGGCTAACCCGACTCAAATTTATTAATCATAAATCTACTTAAAAAGAATTTTACATTCCATGATAAAAAAAATATTTCTTATTTTTGTCCTTGACAAAATAAAAATTCATTTAAAATCCGCATCTCATACAATAATTTTTTGTTTTAAGGAAAATGAATACTTATAATATAATACTAATACTTATAGCTAGCCAATTTCATGTTTGTACCTTATTTAGTTTGCAAGTTAAAATGATCTGACAGACACACATTCTAGTCACATTAAAATGGGATCCCGTTTTACTTTTAAGACGGAACCCTTAACCTATTTAAGAATAATAAAATTAGAATAGACAAAGCATGCTTAAAATAAGCTTAAAGGAGGAAATTAGATGTTTCTTAAAATCAAGGAGCACGAGTTATTTATTTATTTATTTCATATGTTACTACTAAAAGGTTCGAAAGTCGTTAATATTAATTCTCTTGACTTATTTTCAATCGAATCACGTTGTTAAAATGGAAATATTTTTTTTCTTATTTCATCTATAAAAAGAATCCATATAAAAATATTTGCATCATATTTAAAGATGATTTTTTGTCAGTTATTAAATAATAAAATTATTATTAGGTAGGACGAGAATTTTTCTCGGTTATTTTTATTTAAGCCAAATTCGATTTGTACATAATGTAATATTATTATTATAAAAAGAAAGGCTGAATGTATGTATTAAGTTAAATTCCAATAAATAAATTGATAAATAACCCAAGTGAAGGAGGTTATTACTGACAGTAGATTTCCTCCGGGACTTGCAGAGCTTAAGATTTGCTTGAAAAGAATTATTTCTCCCATGAGAAAAGTCTCTTTCGTATTTTGATTTTCGTTTGAAAAATCATATACTCTTTATTTTCTACAAGATTATTTCATTAAAAAAAAAAAAAAAAAAAAACAACAAAAATAACAAGTCTTTTTATTTAGTTGTTGTTTGATTAATTTTCATGCTTTCCAAAAGAGACTTTTCAAGATTAAAATGAAAGATTGAGAATAATTTGATCCGGAGGTTTTTCCTCTCAAGCCGAGAGCAAACATGGTATACGCGTTGCCATAGCAACCAGCTAACCTCAACGCCCAACGGATAAAACCTTTTACTAAAACACTTATTAGATTTTCGGTTGTAAACGCGTTAGTCGCTGCCTGAGTCCCTGATACAATTACATCTTCTGATGGCCTGGACTCCCTATTAAATTCTCTCTCTGGCTGCCGTTAATGACAAATAAGTTTGGGAAAATATACTTCCTTTTTGGTTCATAACATATTTACTAGTTTAAAGCTTTTCCTAATTTTAAAGAAAAGAAGGAAAAAGAATATTCGTTTTTTTATCTTCTGACAATCTTCGATTATCCTTTATTGAATTTGCTGGAAATTTTCTCTATAGAAAATATAATTTCTCTTCGTATTTTTACTTTACCTTACAGGATATGAAGATAAGAGTAAATAAATATTTTATTTAATATGGATTTACTATGAGTTAAGGATACTGCTTAACTCATAGTAAATACATATTAAATAAAACATTTATTTACTCTTATCTTTATTAAAGATGTTTCACCTTGCACCAACACCACAATCTCTACTGATTATTACAGGATATGGTCAAGTATTGTAATCGTGCAGGAAAAAAAGTAGATTTTTTGCTTCGTTTGGTCGAAATATCTCAAAAACATCTTAAGCTATTTTGATTAGAAAATTTGAGCGATACCATGGCGTTTTGGTCTACAAAAATTTTCTAATGATTGAATAATGAAAAAATTATATTTTACTAGATATTAATAATTTTGTCAGAATGCCTCTTACTTATTACGTTAGCAAATGTTGTATATGGTCTAGCTCAAAAACTAGTGTGAATATCAAAACGAAATTTCACATGTAGCTTTGGTACATTGAGATTAAGAGTTGGTTAGATTTTGGTTTAAATTGAACTAAAAATTAAAGGTGAGGGGGAGGGATTAAAAAATTAAAATTATAAAAATTTCAAACTAAAAAAACAAAACAAACAAAGAAAATTTTGACTCAAGTTTTATTAAATATTAGTGGGAAATATTTTATAAAATTCTCCAGAGATTTATTCATTTATATTTGGTTGTTTCTTGTTTTTTATGCCCTTCTAAAATTGTTTATAGCGCCTGTTGTTATGCAACCATTTCGCTCTTATTGCATAGAAAATGCCTACCCTATAGGCTTTTCTGTTTGAAACTTTTACTTAGTTATGTAAGTGAAATTAAAAATATATGTCTATTAGAAAAATTGACTTAAAAATTGGATAAATCCCCGAATTTCATAGAAAATCATAATGTCTTCATCTTAGCCTAACGACTGCTTTGACGCAACTGCTCGCCTCTACTCCCATGCCAATTCTTTCACTCTTTAAAGTGTCACTTTGCTTTTCAATTACTCTTCAGGGTAAATACAACCCAAGTCTCCCCATTTTCCTTTTCTTTCCTAGCTAATTCTCTAAAAGAGACCTCGCAAACCCTCGGCCCATGGGATGAACTTACTTGCGGCCATATTTGACAAATTGTTTTTTATCGGGTATTTTAAAATATATTTTAAATTGAGTTAAATTAATTAAACGAATTAAGGTTCTCTATAATTACATGAAGAATAACATATTAAATAATAATAGTAAATTTCAACTAATGATATAGAACAGAAACGCAAATATCAGACAGAAAAAAAGAAAAATCCATTCAAATTTGTGTGTTATTTTAAAATAAAATTTGAAATATTGTTTGGTTTATGCCACTTAACTTATTTTACCATACAAATTTATTTTGTTGTTTGATCAATCTGTGTTTGCATTTCATATCTGATTGTAGTATTGTTTTTTTCCACATTTACACAGATTGAACACTTTCAGTGTACCGCAACATTCAAATAAATATTAAACGTTTTCTGAAAGTACAAAATGCCAATCTTGACAGGTTTTAGTTAATGAGCTGAAAATGGTACGCAACTATGTATTTTGTGCTACAATGCACCAAATTTTAGCTTTTTAACTGAAAACGTTTCCTTATACATTTTTTACGTGACTGTAATATTTTTCATGGTTATTATTTTTATATTTGATTGAAGAGTAAAGATATATACCTAATTATAAAATGGACCGATGAAATAATCTTGTGATACTTTTTGTAGCCTCTAGATAGATTAAGTTTCAAATTTCAAGCCTCTGAGACTTACCGAAGACAAGATATGAATAATTAAAATATTTATTTTACGACATGACTAATTTACACCCTTCCTTTATTTCAATCGGATTAATAATTTGACACAACTAATAACTCATGAGACTTGATAAGTACACCAATTTTTAGCGAAATCGTTAGAGCCTTTTTCGAGAAACTGATTCTATATATATAGGGTGTTTTTTTTAGAGGTATAGAACTTCGAATTGAAATAAAACACAAGAAAATCGTTTTAATGTCCATCAATTTGGCTTTATTGGAAGGATAATTTTATGCCATTAATGTTTAAATATGATTTCGGGCATGTGGCCGCCGCGGCTGGCTCGAATAAATCCAATTCTACAGGTCCAATTTTCAACCACTTTTTCGAGCATATGGGGCCGTATGTTGGCAATAACGCCACGAATGTTGGCTTCCAAGTCC
Source organism: Forficula auricularia (assembly GCA_024734495.1). NCBI lineage: Eukaryota > Metazoa > Arthropoda > Insecta > Dermaptera > Forficulidae > Forficula > Forficula auricularia. The sequence goes on from JALMQS010000099.1 coordinate 68,804,521, forward strand.
CCTAACGTTTCTGGTTTGTTGGCGTAGACGAGCGACTTCACATATCCCCAAAGAAAATAATCCAATGGTGTCAAATCACACGATCTTGGTGGCCAATTGACAGGTCCATTCCGCGAAATTATGCGCTCATCGAATGTGACGTGCGCTGTGTGGCATGTAGCGCCGTCTTGTTGGAACCACAACTCATCCACATTCATGCCATCCAATTCGGGAACAAAATAGTCGGTTATCATGGCTCTATACCGGTCTCCATTAACGGTAACTGACTCTCCAGCATTATTTCGGAAGAAGTATGGCCCAATGACTCCACCAGCCCATAGAGCACACCAAACAGTCAGTTTTTGTGGATGTAATGGCGTCTCAAGGGTCTCATGTGGATTCTCTTCACTCCAAATGCGGCAATTTTGCTTGTTGACGTAGCCAACATTCGTGGCGTTATTGCCAACATACGGCCCCATATGCTCGAAAAAGTGGTTGAAAATTGGACCTGTAGAATTGGATTTATTCGAGCCAGCCGCGGCGGCCACATGCCCGAAATCATATTTAAACATTAATGGCATAAAATTATCCTTCCAATAAAGCCAAATTGATGGACATTAAAACGATTTTCTTGTGTTTTATTTCAATTCGAAGTTCTATACCTCTAAAAAAAACACCCATTATATACTATTATACAAAAATTGTTCCTTTAATAATATAAGAAAGATATAATAAATTATGGTAGCAGATTATAAAAGAAGAGCATCTATTGGAAAAGTCTAAATATCTAATTGAAAAGATTTTTTTCGCCGAGAATAGCAGAGTTCTTGAATCATAAAGAGAAATAAAGAGGTTGTCCTCTGCTTGATGCAGCATGTGTGTTTGAGTAGCTAGCTTGCTATGACAACAAATTTTTAATATCCAATTGATGATGACATTTACAAGTGTGAAAAACTTTTTCTTCAAATTTAAATAATTTCCAATCTTTTGAAGCTGTTTTGTTATTGCTTTATTTTAATATCATATTTTAGATACTATAGATTTATCTTTAGTAAAATAAAAAAATGCACATTTTCCATTTATGTACACGTGAATTAATGAATGCTTTTGCATGAATGATTTGTTTTTATGCAAACTGGCTTTTTTTCCATAGATCAACTTTGACCTTTGGCTACAAATAAGAGCCAAGCTGACAAAGCCTCGTTTCTTGTCTCTTTCTCTTTTTCAATTTTCCAATTTTCAACCGAGGGCGGTTTCCATTCAGGCTCATTCATCAGAGCTAATCAACCCTCGATCCTCCGTACTATTTATGATCTCGGAATCCTTCCAACTACTTCATTCATATAACAACCCATAAACACGCCCATGTCATTCTGATTAGTAAAATCGTCGGAATCGCTGATTGCCAAAACACAATACTCACTCATATTTGCTTAGACTAGGGGTGTCCAACCTTTTGGCTTACACGAACCAGATTTGAAGAAAAACAATTGTCTCGGGCCACAGATATATACTAATTCTATTGATTTTTGTCAATCAAAAAAGATATTTAATAATGTAGAATAATGTAATCCACCATGACGAAGATGCAAAAATGGCATAGCGTAACAATCTTTAAGATTATTTCTTCAGAGTTTTGTTTTCCAATCAATTAGCACTTCAAAAAATTTAATTACTGAATTAATAAATATTTTATTAAATGGAAATGTGAGATGAAGAATCAATTTTAAATATTCGAAACTTTTTTACTTAATGTTTGAGCTTCTATAATTTTACTTTTAGTCAATTTTATTCACGAAAATTGATTCACGTAGGTATATGTAATTACATATTTCTAAAAGTGGAATAAATATTGTGAAGCCAGGAGTTTGTTTCTGGGTAGATAATTTTTAAAAAATTCTAATAAAATGACATTGTTAAATTTTTTCTTTCAGTTCAATCTATAATTGCAGTTCCATAAAAAGTTTGCAAGCAAAATATTTATATCTAATAAAAATGGAGTCAAAATATCCCAAAATTGTGATTATTTTTTCGAAAATCTTGATATATTTTTTCGCATTCAAAATTGAAAAATCTGGTTTTATTCTACAAAAATTTTGGGGAGATTTTCCAATTTCTTCTTATTTTGTGAAAAAAAATAATAAGGTCAAATTGTATCAGATATGTTTTCCAGTAAGTACATAAAAATCTTGATGTTTTAAGGAAGTTTATAATTTTATGTCGGGCCGCATTCATTGGAGTGCGGGCCACGGGTTGGACAGCCCTGGTTTAGACAATGGAAGAAAAAACATGCTTTTTTGCTTTGGATCATTTTATAAATGACATTATCCGTTCTCTTGGATTTTATTACAGATAATTGGATTTAATACATATTGGCCAACTTTTACTTCTATCGGAAACGCCTTGAGGCTTTAGGTATTGCAAATCCAGTTTGGATAGAGAATCGCTACTCCCACGCGAAATAAATATAACTATAAAAATATAAAGTTTTGATGATGAAAAGTAAATGAAAAATTTCTTATTATATCTATATTAATAATTATTTTAAATATGTTATTCATTTTTTTTATGAAATTGAATGCAAGAAGCCCGGGCCCACCAGGAAGGATGCAATTAGTCCCTATGCATCATGAACGACCCTTGTATTACCAAAGAGAAGAGGAAACTGATCAATCGAAAGGGTGGAGGTGTTTAAGCACCCGGGTTGTGAAGGTTTGAAGATTATAAGTTTCGGGAAATACAGAGGCCGTTGATCTCTATGTACTTAAATAAAATAATTCTAAAAAAAATTGTTGAAACAAATGAGTACTTTTTGAAGACTCATTGTGATTAGACATTTTTTTTTATTAATATTATTAACGAATAATTTGAGATAGAAAGCTGAAAGCGGCTCAAAATTGCGACGAATTATTATGCGTTTTAAGCTCATTAATTACAACCGTACAAGAACTCTCCATATCATCATTCCATTATTTCCGCATATTTTCATCGGGAAGTTTTGAAGCTAAAAAGTCCAAAATCTAATAAGTTCCTTTTTACTTTACCATACAGGGTATGGTCAAGTATTGTAAAAGTGGTTATTTTGCTTCTTTTTTTCGAAATATCTCAAAAACGGTTGAAACTATTTTGATTAAAAAAATTGGTCGAAGCCATTGCATTTCGTTATATAAAAAAGTTGATAGTGAACTATAAGTGAACATCGAAAAAATTATATTTTTCGAGATAATGATTGTTTTGTCAAAATGTCTGTTAGTCTGTGCGTTACCAAATTTTGTGAACTAGCTAGCTCAAAAACCAGTGTGAATATCGAAACCAAATTTCACACTTAGTTTTGGTCTAGTGAGATTAAGATCTGATTATATTTTTTGTGCATATCGACCCAAAATTAAAGGGGGGTGGAGGGGGGGGGGGTTAAAAATGAAAAATCTAGGCCATTTGAGCAAACAAACAAATTTTCTATACATAATCAGTTGACCCCCAGAAGTCTAAAAATGCAAAAACTAACCGCCCGAGATGGGGGAGGGGGGTGTAGGGTCAAAAAATAAAAATATAGGCCCTTGTACCAAACTCAACCAAATTTTGTATACATAATCCGTGGGCCCCAAGAAATAAAAAATGCAAAAACTAACCGCTCAAAATGGGGGGTGTAGTGTCAAAAAATGAAAATCTAGTCTCTATACCAAACTCAACCAAATTTTGTTTACATAATCAGTGGGCCCACAGTAATCTAAAAATGCAAAAACTAACCTCCCAAAATGAGGGGGGTGTATGGTCAAAAAATTAAAAAATTAGATCCTTTTATCAAAATCAACCAAATTTTATAATCCGTGGGCCCTCAGAAATTTAAAAATGAAAAAACTAACTCCTCCCCCCTATATGATTATAAATCATTTTATTAAATATTAAATATAAGTGAGGGCCAGGTTGTATGGTAAAGTCAAGCGGATGGCCACATCAGAACGTGTCAGTATATTTAAACAAATATAAATCTAGTTTTTTCTTTTGTAAATTCAAATATTTTGATCACAAAACTTCTTTCTTCCGTTTTGACTAATCGCAACTACAGAATACAGAGATATATATACAAATACATACTAAGGGCTGGTTGTATGTCGCAAAGTAAATGCTTTTTACAACTAACAAAGGGTAGATGGTAAATGGAGAAACTGGGATGGCCAATCAGATGACTGGCACTGAAAGTTCCTCCATTTACCATCTACCCTTTGTTAGTTGTAAAAAGAATTTACTTTGCGACATACAACCGGCCCTAAGAGAGAGAAATAAAACTTGAAAATGACCTACTTCATGTTTCAGAGCGTATTTTACTTAATTCACTGAATCTATCCGAACCGAACAACACTTATTTTATACTCATAGGTACATTTTTTTTTTAGTTATAATTGACTCACCAGTAAAATATCCCATCTATTAATACTTAAACCGAAAAAATTGTAGACATCTTGTAAAATTACAAAAATATATTATAGTTTCGTGTTAAATTGTGTTATGCCCCCTTAACGTAGTTATTCTTTTAGTATTTTTACTCAAAGTACAGCTTTTTAAAGTCAGTTTGTACAAAATAGTAATAGCAATTATCCGGATCTGAGAGAAGTGGCTATTCTATTTTAGAAGAATTTTATAAATATTTTAGCACTAAGTCATTTGAGATCTTAGTTAGAATTTCATAAAGATTTAATTTTGTTCTAGATTTTCAGCATGTTTGGTGGTTTTTCATCTGAACGTGAAATCTAGTTTTCGCAGGAGAAATATATTGTATAGAATCTGTTAATATTGAATTGCACCCCGAGGAAAGAGAAAGGCCATTGAAAGTTGATAGAAATAAAGAGCTGCACGTATCAATATCCTGCTCTGTAGCTATCAGTCTCTGTCAAGGAGAATGCTAATGCTTAAGATTATTCAAGGCTCTGCAATCTAATCTATACCTTTTCAACTTCAAATGGAGACTAATCTAATATATATTGGGGAATAAACGAAAGCGACATATGTACATAAACAAGTACAAATAAAAAAATCCGACTTGAAATAAACACACCATATGACTTTATAACACCTCTGGCAATTTTGATTTCTATTGCAGAACACATACATTTATGTTACTGTAGTTAAATTTTATAACAGGAGTTTATATAAAAATTCACTAAAAACTAGAAATAAACTTTTTCTGTAAAAGAGGCAAACATTCTATATTCACATGATTAAAAATGAAAATTTTATTAGTTAAATTTTAAGAGGAAACCCTCAATGCCTTTATTTTCAATCATATTAGTTTGAGAACTAGTCTTAAAAAATAATTGAACATAATCATACCTATAAATACAATAAATTGTTTTTATAGATGACCAGAATATTTTTTTCTAAATGCTATTGATACGAGAAGGAAATACAAAAGAAGCTGCAGCCACCAAATTGACCACTGCATGAGAAAAGAATGAGACTAAATAGTTTCAGAGATAGGCGGAATCGAAATTAACTATCGATTCGGGTCTTGAATGACTTAAATAAGTATGTAATGGGAAAGGCGAAAGCGGGAAGCGATTTCCAGTCATAAGGTTAAGATGTGAAATATATTTATTCAATTTTTATCTAGTTTGATCGCCAGTGTTAAACGTTCGTTTCTTTCAAATGAGGGTTTAGAGGAGATTTATGAATTTATCTTTTCAGAATAAACGCCATAACAGTGTCTATAATACAGGGGAAGGACAGACACGGTTCTGGGGTCTGGATAAGGCTGGATAACTATAGCAGAATAGTTTTATTGATTGCATCCAGTCTAGCAAGAAAATGCTTGGAGCCCTCTCTCCCCATGTTAATCATATTTGAGACAAGGGCAAATTAGAAATTTATTTACCGGGAAAAGTTGAGTGGATATATTATAGGTTCTGAACCTGCATAGAATATCAACCTTGCATGAAGCTACAAAAGTAATTCCAAGAGATGTCAGATTCCAGAGTAACATCCATTAAAGATATATTATCTCAAAGTTCCAATGAGATCGAATCAAATTAAATGTTTGGGAATCTATTATTGTCGCGCCTAGATGTTAGACAGCATTGTGTCTTGCCAGCCTTAAAGTTAACTAATAGCGAACTCAACTTAATGCAAATACGGGGTGCGTACTTAGAAATTTTTCAGCAGAATTGTCAACTGTACATGCTCAATGCGTAGTACGGTATGAATCCATTAAGTGGAATACATAATATGTTCTGAGATCCCCAAGTTTTTAGAGTGGATAAATCTAGATTAATCGAAAACGTCATGTCTACACGATTGTTTCGAAAGAATTGGACGTTATGAAGGGTAGTATAATGGATCTAAAATCTACTATTGTTGCAAATATGAGAAGAAGATTTACTTGAAATGATGATTAATCTTTTCTATTGTAAGGAAGATGTTTATTCTATAAAAGAAAATATATAATTAAATAAATATTTCAATCAGAATATCTCACAAACAACGAAGTAACTCTCTTGACAAAAACAAAGAATATCTTATCCAGATGTTTTCATTATGATTCTTTTAAATTTTAATTGTTTTACTTGTTATATTAAATGATTAGGTATTTCTCATTTATTTCATCTTTTGAAACGAAAAGCCAATCATTAGAATATACATATGTATTGCAAATTTATTTCAAAAACTAGTAACTTGAAATCGAATTCCGACCTACTTCTAACAAACCAATTTTATTTATTGGAAAATATAATATAAAAAGAATTTCCTATACCTATTTAATACTCTTTGATATATGTTCTGCAAATTTAAAAAAATAAAAATATATAAAGCTTGAAAAAATTAATTTAAAACATACCGTTTTTTTATAAAAACAATCTCAAAACTTTTATTAACTTTCCAGAAATTTCGGAAGAAATTCTCCTTTATGAATGAAAAATTACTTTATATAATTACATATTATTTAAATGAAAGAAAAATAATTTGAAAATACATTATTAGTGAAAAATATTTTTTTTAGATTAATTAAAAATCGATGTAAAATTAAATATATTATGTATACGTTTTTCGGAATAAATACAATCTCTATTAATTTCGGAACAAGTCTACACTTAAAATTTTGTGTGAAATTTTTTTAATCATATTAAAATAAAATTTTTAGAAATATGTCTATAATAATGATTTCTATGAATATTCTATAATATTTGAAAATGTATACGTACAAGAGACAGTTTCAAATGAGCAAAAAAAGGATTATAAATGGTGTTTTATTTTCCAACTGGGAAATACATCTTTAAAACTAAATAAGATTTGAAAATAAAATATATCACAGCCTTATGAACATTTTCATTTTCTGGGGAAAATGTCTAAAACTCTAAACCAACCACGCTATTGTTGTTGGTTTGGGTTATAATATTTTTATTTAACAATAATTTTATATATATAGACCATCCCACTCATTGTTATGCCGACGATAGCACTCTGCACGGCAAACCCTCACTCCCGAATAATCGAATCAATGTTGCCTCCTCAATCACTCTCGACCTAGACAAACGGAATAAATGGGGCTCTCAAAATTTAGTTAACTTTAATGCAAACAAGACTCAATGTTGTCTAATTTCTAGGCGCGAAAATATAAATTTCTCTGATATTCACTTCGATTCGAATACCCTGAAAAAGTGTGACAGCCCATCCATGCTGGGCGTCTCTGTCGCATCTGACCTGTCTTGGAATGAACACATCTCCTCTGTGGCGAAATCTGCAGTAAGGAAGATTGGCTACCTATTTAGGTCCAAACGATTTTACAAGCCCGCACATCTTCTCACCATCTACAAGGCCCAAATCCGCCCTTGTCTCGAATGCGGTTCCTGCGGAGCCTCTAAATATTCTCTTGCTACCCTGGATGCAATTCAGAAACGAGCCGTCAGGCTAATTGACGATTCTACCCTCACCGACTCCCTCGACTCGCTGGCTCATCGAAGAAATGTCTCTGCCCTTTCCCTTTTCTATAGATATCACGACAGGTGCTCTGATGAGATAAAATCAATAATTCCTCCCAAAGCATGCTTTGCACGTAGTACACGTTTTGCCGACTCTCAACACTCTTTCGCGGTCAAATTAGAAAAGTGCCGGACCACTTCATTCGCCAATACATATATTCCCATGACTTCAAGGAACTGGAACTCTCTCCCAGCCTCCATCTTTCCCAGCACTTGTAATCTTCAAACCTTCAAAACCCCTACGTCTACATCTTCAAACCTTCAAAACACCTACGTCTACACACTCTCACTTAATCAACTTTCCCTTCTCTTCGGTAATGCAAGGGTCTTTCGAGATCCATAGACTAACAAAAAAGGTCTAATACCTATGAAAAAAGACCCAATGGAAATTTTTTTTTCAAAATCGGTTCACAATTGGCGGAGATATGAGGTAACATAGGCACAACAAAAATTCAGTCGAATAGAGAACCTCCTCCTTTTTTTGAAGTCGGTTAAAAAGCCTGTAACCTTAGCGACGCCTGTAGGGTAGGTCTATTCTATGCTTATCAAAGGTTCTGTTGCATAACCTACAGGGGCTTCCAATAAAGTTTCTCCTTGCAATTTCAATGGGACACAAACAATAACAATTATTGATTTTAAACCAAATGTCATTTCAATCATTTTAAAGAAGTTCAATGTACATTCAAAAGAATTTTAATTTCTCTAAATCCAAATGTTTTTCATGGACGTTTTTCGTGCAAATCATTGAAAAATGAATTTAGATTGGGGAAAAAACTCATGCTTTTTACCTCTTTTTTGTCTTCTCTTGGTCGTCAAATAAAACCCAAATGTATATCTAAAAGACCTTTAAGTCCACCAAAAATTACATATTTTTCAATTAAATTTTATGTACAGAAGTGCAAATAATGAGTCTATATTGATCAAAAATATTTTGGAATGTTATTAAAGCTAAAGTCACATGGTGTTTGTTAATTGAGACGTTTTTAATCGCTCATTACTTGTTGAAGTAGTAAATTAATTCGAAAACGTCCACTTTTTTACTTTACCATACAGCATATGGTCAAGTATTGTAATCGTGCATGAAAAAAGTCTTTTTTTGCTTCTTTTTTTCGAAATATCTCAAAAAGGGCTATAACTACTTTGATTAAAAAAATTGAGCGAAACCATGGCATTTCTCTCTACAAAAAAGTTTTAATAAGTGAACATCGAAAAAATTATATTTATCAAGATATAAATTATTTTGTCAAAATGTCTGTTGGTTATTCTGTCTGTTATTCTGTTATTTAGTCTGTGTGTTACCAAATTTTTGTGGACGAGCTAGCTCAAAAACTAATGACAATATCGAAACCAAATTTCACATGTAGTTTCGGTCCATTGAGATTAAGAGCTGATTAGATTTTGGTGCATATCGACAAAAAATTTAAGGCTGTGGAGTGAGGGGGGGGGGGTTAAAAATTAAAAATCTAGGCCGTTTGAGCAAACTCAACCAAATTTTCTATACATAATCAGTGGACCCCCAGAAATCTAAAAATAGAAAAACTAACCGCCCAAAATAGGGAGGGGGGTCAAAAAATGAAAATCTTGGCCAAACTCAATCATTGTATTCATAATCAGTGGGACCCCGAAAGTATAAAAATGCAAAAACTAACCCTCCCCCCTACATGGTTATAAATAATTCTAGTGGCCAGGTTGTATAAAGTCAGGTGGATGGCCACATCAGAACATGTCAGCTTATTTTATTATTATGCTTAATGACTGAAACGTAGTAGGCAATTTTCCAAACACAATTTTTTTTATGTCTGTTTGTGAGTCAAGATTCAGATACCCAGGATAACTCAAGATCAAAATGTCATAGAAAAATTTTAGTGCCAAAGTGTTAGTGTTTAAAAAACAAAGAATTGTTTAGATTTTGAGCTTTCTCGATTCAGACAACACTTAAAAATCGAATTTTTATATGATAAATTATTAAATTATCTGAAATTTTGTATTAATAAAGTGTACTTTTCTGCGAAGTCTTAACATTTTAGCTCATAGTCTTCGTGAAAATTTTTCCAAATCACTAAAATTTGTTTAAAGTCTACCAAAACTAGAAAAAAGTTATATCTAATTTACGTTTCAAAACTCGTCGGTATTTTGTATTCACCAAATATTCAATTATAGGTTCCCTTTCAAGTGCGATATGGTTAATGCAGCTATTGATTCACGGAAGTGGATTAAATATTTATTTAATACTGTTAATAAGTGAATAATATCGTGAATTAATTATAAAATCAACTTCACCGCCTATATACACATAGAATCAATATTTTGATCAATAAATCTAAAATCTCCAGAACAACCTCTCAATGTTTTTTCTCAATCCCTCTTTATTAGTATAACTTTATTAACTTATTAAGTTTTCATAGAACATTGCTTTCACTTCATTATATTCGTTAAAAGTTTTAAACTTTTTTAACAGGGCTGTTGATTTTGTTGTTTTTATATTTTTTTAATTAATTTTCCTTGATTCGATTTGCAACCGATCCAAAGAAAATGTTTTCTATAATTAAAAGGAAAACGCTCCACTTTATACTGAAATTACATTCCCTTTATTTAAATATATAAATTAATATAAAATCATATTTATAGTGATTGGTTTTATAAAAGATATAAAAAAATGCTTTTAATTAACTTGTATCATTGGTTAGATTTTAGAAATTTAATTTCGACCTACTTCTATTTGAAATTTTGTACACATTCGCGTTTCTGATGACATTATAATATTTAATTCAATTATTAATTCAAATAAATAATAATAATAATAAAATAAAAATTAACAAAAGAATTGTACTTACAAAATCATTTTCCATTCTTTGGTGTGCTATCTTACCCAACGTCAATTGCAAATTTATTTTGAAAACTAGTAACTTGAAATCAAATTCCGGCCTACTTCTAACAAACCAATTTTCTTGATATTCTAACACAGCATTTAAAAGATTCATCAATTCATGTAATTAATAAGAAAAATATATAAAAACAATTTTCTATATCTAAATCTCTTTGATATATGTTCTGCAAATAAAAAAAAACTTATAACATAATAGTATATAAAAATTTTAAAAATTACTTTAAAAATAGTGTTTTTTTTTTTATAAAAACAATCTCAAAACTTTTAATAACTTTCCAGAAATTTCGGAGAAATTCTCCCTTTATGGATGAAAAATTTGAAAAATTCTTGCTTTATGGGAGATTTAAAAAGAAATTATAAATATTTAAAATTGTTTTCATGAAAGAACGGTATTTTTTAATTCAATGAAACAATCAATATTTTTTAATATATATATATAACGACGGCTTAGAGTTTAAAACTGCTAACTCCATTTTTTATCATATATGACATATTAATACCGTTTGAAAGAAAAAGAGATGCAGCATCGTCCAAGTAAAACTGCTAATTAAAATTACGATCGTAAGTTGTAGAAAAAATATGTGAAAAATAATTTCTTTCCATAACAACAATAATAAATTTTGTTTGTTTTTTCTCTCTCCTGTAAAATTTCCTTGTTGTAAGTTAGCAGGTTTACTCTCTAAGATAAATGATATTGATGCAATAGGTTCTTACACCAATGAGGTACAATACCTATAAGCCAGGGCTGACTCAAAAAGAAGATGGGAAAATGACCATATCTCAACCACTGCATAAGCTGCAGCGCGCAAGCTTGGTCTCCTATTTAGGTCTAGGTGCTGTTATACTCCCAGTCAACTTCTTATACTGTATAAGGCTCAAATTCGTCCCTGTCTCGAATATGACTCTCATCTGTGGAGGGGTGCATCCAAGCATTCTCTTGCTACACTGGATGCAATTCAGAAGCGAGCAATTAAACTAATAGGAGACCCGGCTCTAACCAACTCACTCGACTCCCTGGCTCACCGAAGAACCGTTTCTGCCATTTCCCTGTACTACAGATACTATCACGGTGTCTGTTCAGTCGAGCTGAAATCAATTATCTCCCCTAATGCTCTCTTTACGAGAAACACGCGGTTTCCTAACGCTCAGCACCCCTTCGCTGTCAAATTGGATAAAAGTCGAACAAGCGCTTTCGCCAACTCTTTTATCCCTATGACCTTCAGAGACTGGAACTCGCTCCCTGCCACCATCTTTCCCGCAACTTATAACCTTCAGCTAGTTAAGACCCGTATCCACAGATACCTTCGACCCCCGGCCAACCCATAAAATTCTTTCTTCTTCTTTTCACGATGGAGGGGCCAGCCCAGGCCTTTAGGGGTTGCACCTTTTTGGTGTAACTCCTTCTCTCATCATTATCATAAAAAAAAAAATATCCTTTCTACAAATGCCAACATTTTATACTTCTAGCTTACACTTATTGGTGATTCCTAAATGAATAGAAATCTCTAACTTAATTGGCAAGCTGAATAAAACAAATGATTTAGATCTATCTTTGTTACTACGGAGAACAAATTAGATTTTTCAGCTGTATTGAAATTAATGAGAATCTTAACGATTTCGAAATGTGAGTTTAAAAGATGCGTCTACTTTGTCTGGAAAGTTCATTTATTATAATGAAGATTGCTTCCAACTACAGGAAGATCAATCAGATGGATAGTTAACGAAAACAAAACATAGTTAGTAAAAATGGTTAATCAAAAAATTGGTTAAAAATTCACAGGTAATAAAATAGAATAGTATTTCTATTCAGACACTATTATTTATTCGAGGTTGAAAAATGTTGCTGAGAATAATTTTCTTTATCATTCTATACTATTTATATTTGAGCATAAAAAGTATGTCAAAAGTTGAGTTGAAAAAATATTGGTGAATATTTGCACATTCGTGGTTCTGGCGTAAGAAATACAAGCATAGACAAGGGCAAATTCGAGGCTTGTATAGAGTAAGAAGTTGAGTTTTCGTGAAATTGTGATTGGACCTGAATAGAAGACCAAGCTTATATTCGAGGTAGGCCCAAAAGGTTCCCGGAATTGGTTAATAAAATTTTATTGAAAAAAGGTACATACCATACATCATAGACATGTTTACTTTGATTTCCTTCAAAGTAATCTCCTCCTGCATTTAAACACTTGTTCTATCGTCATTACAACTTAATGTGAAACCTACCAAGTATTTTTTATCCAATAATTTAACAAATGTTTCACCAAGTACCAACACCAAATTGCTTAAAAACTATTGTCAATACAGCTGTTCAAAACACTCCTAGAAATCATTATCTGGAAGTGCCTTCAGCTGCCTCGCCGCATTTTCCATCACTTTTGATGAATCAGCAAAACGGGAGGTGTAACAACTGTATAAATAAGAAGGATTAAAGTAAAAATTTTGAACATTTTTTCAATAAAATCTTATTGTCCAATTGTGGAAAATTTTTAATCCTATACCGCGTACACAGTTTTTGATTTAAGTAATCTGGTCATTCTAATTTAATAGTGCAACAATTTATATTCAGGAATCAAAAATTAAAAGTTTCAGAAGCTTTGAAATTCATTCTTGAAAAAAATTAGCCTCATTAGTTAAATTAAACAAAACAAAATTTAATTAAATATAATCCGGAGTGTGACTATCGGTAAAATCTTTTTGGCTGTGTATAGGAATATACCTATCGCTTGTTTTCTCGCTTGCTAGCACGAGACTTTCAATTTATTTGACTAATGAGGAACGGATGAGCGAGGATTGAGATTAGAGATAAAAGACAAAAGTGGCGGACATGACGGAATATCAAACGCTTTAGATTAGAGTGTCTGGAGCACCGAGCGATGATCGGTAACTTTTTGCCTCTAAATAGCTTAAGTTTCAAATTTCAAAGCTCTGCTATTTACCGAAGACGATATATGATTAAAATATTTATTTTACAACACTTCTAATTTACCCCCTCTTCCTTTATTTCAATCCGATTAAAATCAATAGTCGACTAATAACTCATGACACATGGTAAATACATTAATTTTTAAAAAAATCGCTACACCCATTTTTGAGAAAATAAAAAAAACGAAAAATCTTTCATGTAAATGTCCATTTCCGGTCTTCCGATTTCAATCAAAAGCTTGATGTACCCCTTCTAGCCTATATCAAGCTTAAGTTTCGAATTTCGTAGCTCTGAGATTTATGGTTGCGAAACGCAGGGGGGTACATTCTTACGTACGTAAACATCAACTTCCGGTACTTCTATTTCAGCCAAAATCTTGTTATACTTCTTGTAGCCTCTAGATAGCTTAAGATTCAAATTTCAAGGCTCTGCGACTTAGCGAAGACGAGATATGAACGATTAAATGATTTATTTTGCGACATGACTAATTTACACCCCCTTCCTTTATTTCAATCGGATTAAAATTTATACACGACTAATAACTCGTGAGATTTGATAAGTACACCAATTTTTAGCGACATCGTTAGTGCCGTTTTCGAGAAACCGATTCTATATATATATATATATATATATATATATATATATATATATATATACTCTACCTGCTGCAAAAACATATACCTATATATAAAGGCCGCTCGTACGCTGAACAGTATTTACACGAACAGTTTAGAGCCACTTTTGATCCTCCTGCAGTTCAGTAGCTATTTGAGACACACATGTAATTATATAAAAGATCCTGTAGAGATACCAAATCTCAATAATATATCCAAAATAGTTTCTGAGATACTAATCTGAAAAAATAGCTAATTTTTTTACTGAGCGCTGACAGGTCATCAAAACCTATCGGTTACTTATAAATAATCATCGTCGCATCATGAAATTTGGTTGCAATAGAACTATCGATATAAGTCTTAAACCGTTTAATGCAAGACGACATTTCGCACATGCACTCTATACAACCTTATCAAAATGACTTACTATGTGAAATTAATAATGACAAAAAAGAGGGGGGGGGGGGGAGAAATATTTTCAAACAAAAATCGAAGAAAGCTGATATTTCTAATAGACATGACTCATAATTAAAAGGAGATTTTATTAATTGCTAATGAGCCCAAAATTGAAAGTGGGGTTCTTTCCTAAAATATTATAAATTGTTTTATTAAATATTAAATATAAGAGAGGGGCCAGGTGTATGGTAAAGTCATGTGGATGGGTATAATATAATTAAAATCTAGGTGTAAATTTTTTGTGCCAAGAAATTAGAAAATATTCATTCACCAATTATAAAAAACAATACTGGAGGAATTTTATATACCTAATGCCAAAGCCCACCGAAACATAGATACTATTAAACAAGAGTAAAAATAATAATCATTTATAAAGATGAGACCGAATTTATTTAGCATTAAAAGTAATTAGTTTTTTTTTATAATAATATTGAAATGGATAATTAAAATTATTATAAAATTGAATCTCTATGTGATTACCTTAAGTACATGAAGATTTCAATAATTCCCATCCACAACTGAAACGATTGAAAAAACAAAAACACAACAACTAGAAAATATTGCGCACTCACTTGCTGTTGAGTGGACTCGAAATAAATTGCAACTGAAGAGAAAAAAGCATGGCAAGTCGAAAGAAAGAAGCCTGTTATTGATAAGATTTCACAGAAGCGAAAATAATTCAAAAAAATAAATAAAAATAATATATTCAAGATTTGCCCATTCAATAAATACGATTTATTTTCAAATAATATTTTTAATATGTATGTGATTATACATTTTTTAAACTAAATTTAAAAAATTCTAAATGTGTAATAATACTTTGGTTTTTTTTTGGTAAATCTGTGTTAACTGATTACAATAGTACAGCTTTTGGTCTTCATTTTCCAATATTTAAGCAAAAAATTAGAAAAGACAAGTATTTATACCCACTCGATTTATACTTAAGAATGAAAAATTGATTATATTTAAAATAATGGAAAGCGCCTGGAGGCACCGAGCTATGCTCGGTAACTTCTTCCTTCAGATAAAAGCATTATTTTAATATTATTTTTAATTTAAAATTCTGATAAAAAAGTCGATTTTTATTTGAGAGCCGTTTTCAAATTAAAAAAAAAAATACAAATATATACAGTATTCGCCTACTGTACCCCCCCCCTCCACCCCGCTTGACCCCACCCCCTACCCCGGATCCCCCACCACTACACCCCACCTTCTGCACATGTTTTGATTCAACCATATGATTCATTTTTATTCATCCAATTGTTAATAAATAAAACCTATCAAAATGTGTTGTTTTTTCAGAAAATTGAGAACTGCTTATGCGAAATATATTTTTAAATAAATTCTTGATTATTTTTTATTCTATTAAATAAATAAAGTTCTTTATAAAAACAATTATAAAACGTTTATTAATATTTCTAACGTTTATGGAGAACAAAATATGTTAAAATCCACAATCACAATACTTCTTCAAGGCCTTTTAGAACAATGAATTAAGGCAACCCATTGTCTGCCTGAGTACAAAAGGAAAAGAGTAACCTTTTTTAAAACCCTAAGAATGGGATTTGTCTACCTGAGAATAATTAATTTGATTACGAAAATACCCATCAAAAACAATTTTGTCGAAGATGAGACCGTGACAGATCGAATTGTCACCCCAAAAACCCCCTAACCCGTGAATTTCATCAAAATCGGTAAAGTTGTTTTCAAAATATAACCAAGATACAAATATACAAACAAATATACAATTTTTGCTCTTTTAATAAGAGTAGATTTGATGGAGAGGTAGAGCAAGAATAATGGAAAGTACAAATTTCGAATAAAATAATTATTAGAGGGTCATTTTCAATCTTTTAAAAACCGACATTTCTTAGGATCTGCACTCCATCTTCAGGCTTTCTCTAAAACCTTGTTTGTTAAATGATTAAAAATGAAATAGCTTATAGAATCTATCAAAAACAAACTTAGTAATCACATAATTAAAAAATAATATACATTAGAAAAATCATCAGCCACGAAAAAGAAACATAACTAAAAAAACTACAAAATTGTATTATTTTGGCCACTACGTATAGAAAGCATTTCATTATCTAATAGTCTGAAAAGATATTGTGATTACATTCTTAAAGAGTGTATAAATTTTATGGAAAACAATAAAGAATTTATTTTAAAATAAGTTTAGCCATTTTAGAAATGCTTTGAAAAAATCTAGCAAAATCACTAGTTTTTGCTTCACGATTGCAATATTTTTCTATACAGAGTAGTAAAGTAAAAATAAAAAATAAAAATTACAGTAATTTTGTATACAGCCTGTAAATTAGGCAAGCAGCTATGAAGCTATGTTCACTTGAAGAACTATTGGGGAGGACCCCGGGATAGGGACAAATTTAAAAAATATATAGTATCGTAAAATGGCTTATGGTTAGAAAGGCCGAAAAGCCAAAAAAAAAAAAAAACTATTGGGGAGAGAAATTCTTTCAACATTATAATATTATACATCTGTCCAACCCGCGGCCCAGCACTGTAATGAATGCAGCCCGAAATAAAATTATAAACTTCCTTAAAGATTTTTATGTACTTACTGGAAAACATATCTGATTCAATTTGATCTTATATAATTTTTTTTTTTTAAAATAAAAAGAAATGGAAACGCGATTAAAAATACAAAAAAATAGAAGAAAAAAAAAACTTTTCAAGACTCGGTACGCTTTCTAGCCGAAACAAGTAATTTCTTTTTAAATTTTTGTCTCAATTTTAATAAAGTCCAATTGAATATTCTCTCTCTACTATATATAATGAGTATCGCTTTGGTCCGAGTGCAAAAGGCCATTCCTAGAATAATAGAAATTAAGAAATTAATCTCTAATAGTCTGAAACATGTCTATTCTTGTAAGTGGCATCCACTTACAAGTCCAGGCCTGTTTCAGGCATCCTTGCAATACATCTTAGCTCTAAAGAATGAGAGATCATTCTATTCCTGCTCTTTGTAATTATTTTTATCCATCAGATTCTAATGAAAGAATCACTCACCCGAACATTAAATAATACAAAAGTAAAAACTATTTCAAGGCTTGCTACACTAAAGCTGCCCTAATAATGATTAATAAACTTAAATATAAATTGTTCATTTATGGATATACTAAGGAAATGGAAAATCTCCCCAAAAGTTTATTAAGAATAAAAGCAGAATTTCAATTTTGAATGTAAAAAGTATATCAAGATTTTCGAAAAAATAATCACCATTTTGGCATATTTTGAATACATTTTTACTAGATATAAATATTTATTTTACCTGCAGACTTTCTTATGAAACTAAAAGAAAAATTTAAAAATGTCTGTTACAAAAATTATCTAACCAGAAACAAATACTCCTGGCTTCACAATATTTATTCCCCTTTTAGAAATATGTATTTACATATAGGTACGTACGTGAAGCTATTTTCAAGAATTAAATTAAATATAATAATTAAGTTTTGAATATTTACAAATTATTCTTCATCTCATATTTCCATTTACTAAAATACTAGTATTTAAGAATAAATTTTTTAAGTGCTAATTGATTTGAAAATAAAATCCTGAAGGAAAAGAATTCGCGGCCCGAGACAATTTTATTTCTTCAAGTGTGGCCCGTGTAGGCCAAAAGGTTGGTCACTCCTGTTATACATTATACCTATTTCAATTTAATTCATACAAGAGTAGGTTACATCGTAGATGACATCTTAATCTTAAGCCTAGTACCCACTTAGATACAAAGTTTCTAAACTTTGAAACTAAATAATTATGTACTTATGAAATATTTTGAGATACTTTTTATTTGAAACTTAATCTCAAATATAGAAATGTTTTTAAACAAATATAATGTCTTTAAAATTTGTTTTGAAACAAGGCTCCGAGAAAGTTAAGAGAGGCTTCAAATATTCAAATTCGAGTTATCACCAAAAATACAGCTTGTGAAGTTAGCCTGAATCCAAAAAGACCATTTGAAGATTTATTATACGTCCGTTTGGCTTCCTTGCTCAAAAACAATAAATATAAAAATATAAATGAAATAGATAACTTAAGTTAGACCAAGGTGGACTGCTTTTGGAGGGACGATTTTTAACAATTAGTCTATGGAGTTTTAAAAAAAAGGTCCAGTTTTTGGAAAGAATGCGGGACTGGTTACAAGATGATACATTCACGTAAATTATGCGTTGTTCAAATAATAATAATAATCATGTGAAAAATTTCATTGAATTTTATTTAAACATCTTAATCTTTAAAAAAATTAACTCACATGCTAAATATAAATAATCCGTAAATATAATTGTGTTAAATATTTTTAAAATTGTTATTTAAATTTCTAAATATATAAATTTGAGTGTCTATCTTTTTGAAAAATGAATGGAAATTTTTTTTCAAAAAAAAGAACAACTTCCGGGTTTCATAACTCTATTTTAATTATATGAGAATTATCTAGTAATTTATTTATTTTATAAGTACAATTTTATCAAAGATCTTAGTAGATTACTAGCTTGCCACCCAGGGATTACTCTCTTTTTTGAATTTTAATCTGCCTCATCAAAATCCACTCAATTCATTTATCAATCCGTCTCCAAAAACTACTTCAATGTTGTTAAATCATATTTTACGAGTATGATTTTTAAGCATCTGAGTTTTTTCCTGTCTCATCTTTTAAAACGGTACTGAATAAATTATATAGACTATATATGAAGAAGAGCAATCTTTAAAGAAAATGCATTGGTCTGAGTTATTATATGAATCCATATAATTTTAATCGGTGATATTATGTTTATATGTTTTTAGCTAAATGGAATGCATTATACTTGAAAATGCTCCTCCTTTGTGTCAGATAGAAAAGTAGAATCCTACTACAATAAAACGTTTGAGAATATAAATAAAGTATCTGAAAACTTCTCATCTATGTATATTTATATATTTTTTCATGGATTCCATTAAAATGAAATGAGATTCAAAAGAGGGGATTAGAATTCGTTGCGTTCAATATTTGTCTTCCTCTGAATATGAATGGTGATTGTCGAAAATTCATATGACCTGTTGACAAGTTCTAAAGATAATTAAAATAAATTTCACTTGGTATGCTTTGTGGGTACAGAAACTTACGATTACTCAAGAATTAAATATCGTGTGAGGTTTGTTCTAGTTCTGAAATATTTCTATATCTAAAACTAAGATTTATTCTTAGGCTTTCTAGGATTAGAATTCCAGGCTGAAAAATGTAGTAAATCAGAAAAAAAAATCGTTATGTGTTAGCTTTTCAACGGTTGTAGGCTAAAATTTTACACAAGTTTGTATTGATAAGCTCTACCTTTGTACCTAGTTTTAGTCTTCTAGCCCAAACTGTTCGGAAGTTTATATTGTTATAATGTATCTTTGTACCAAGTATTAGTCTTCTAGCTCAAACTGTTCGTTGATAAAAAATTTCCCAATCACCACTTATTACCTAAAATTTTCTCGCTTACAGTATCTCATTGGAAATTTGGCGTTACTTTTGACATCGAACAGTTCGAGCTTGAAAGATGAAACTTAGTAGAAAGTCGCATTTTATTAGTACAAACTCCTGCAATAAATTTCATTCCATTAGCTACAATGGCCCAAGAGCTTTTCATTTAACGATTCTATTTTTTCTGTTTTTTGGCATTATTATTTAGGAAATTCTGAAACTTTAGACCAACATCTAATAAGATCTATAGGTATATAGGCTATATTCCGATATAATATACATATGTGATCAAATCAATCTATCTCAGAGTGGGCTACTCATACTTGACATAACGATCCTAGAATTAGTCGATCAAAACTATGTAATTATTTATTGTGTTTTGGTTGTTTTGTCATTAAATAACTTTAAAATTTACTATAAGGTATTTAAATAAAATTTATTTTAATCAATTAATCCACGCAAATCAAAGCTAACTGGGAATCAATAGGAACGTTATACAAGCATATATGTTGCTCTTGTTGTTCTATTTTTCTTATTTTTTTTTTTTATCGTAAATACGAAAATTCAGACTTAGACATACAAAAACATATTTGAAAAAGATAATTCACACATTTTTTTAACACAAATAACCAAAAAAAACTGCAAATTTTGGGTGAATTCATTAATCCTACTGAGAAAAAGAAACTTTGCATCTCTTCATGAATATTTCTTCATAAATTTACATCACATTTACAATGGACTATGTTTATAACGTAGGGATTTGATATAAGTTGATTGAAAATCTAAATCAATCGTTATAGTGCAATAAATATTTTTCTCCTCCTCAAAATAAATTATCTTTTTATATTATACTCAAATTTTGTTGTTATTGTTACAGAGTCTTTAGAAATCCCCTCATATTTATAGAGGCTTTTGTGTTGATGTTATTCAAGGCTCTCTTCTCTTGAAATATTCCTAGAAGTATTATATTCAATTTATATTTTTATCTAGTTTAATGGTAATAAGATGGAGAATGCAATTTTCCTTATTTTTCGAAATGTTAGTTTCTTCTCTGAACAAATAAATCAAATAATTAATTAAAAAATGTATTAAATTAGCTAAGACTTTAAGAAGAATACGGTATTTGATTATGTTTTTGGGAAGTTATGAACGAAAACACCCTCAACAAAATTCCTGTCTATCTGTCTGTATGTTTGCATGTCTGTATGTCTGTTTCAGTGGTTTCCGAAAAGTTGCTCACGATTCACGTAAAAACGGCTGAAGGGATTATTATGAAATTTCATATTTGTATCAGATGTCTTCTAACTTACGTTGGTTGGGAACGGGTGCATGGTACGGGGGTCGGGGTGCTGGGGGGTTTTGGGGGGTGGGGGTGAGGGGGGTTAGTGGGTTAGGGTGCGGAATGGAGTGTTGGGGTGGTGGTGTGGGGGCGAGGGTTGGGCATGGTGCGGGGGTGGGGGTGCTGGGTGGGTTTCGGGGGGGGTTCGAGGACTGGGGGTCCAGGGGGCGTACCCCCTGGCTAGCAAGAGGGCCGCCGAAGGCGGGCCTTGCAGCTAGTTAATCTATAAAACTCGTCGTTATAACCGGAATATTTAGGCAATTTATGGTCGCTAAAAACAGTGGGTTGTATACTAACCGGCCTCGTTATAAACAAACTCTTGATGATGTATGAGAACCAAACTAAAGGGTAATATTTGGACTGAATAAGCGGCTGGTCGCTATAAAAGAATTTGGAACAAACGGATTCCACTGTACTCAACAGTGAAAAAATAATTCAAACATATATACTATATATATTTGTCTAGATTAATTTGTAACAACGCTTAGAGAAATTCTCTAAAAAAATTACGCTCTTGCCTAGAATCGAACCGACGAACTCTTGAACTATGGGCATCAGCTCTAGCGATTACACCATTGCAACATTAATATTTGTATATTGATTTCTGTTACTAAAACTATATATTTTTGATTTGGACTTTGTGTCGAGATAATATTGTATTCATTTGAACTCGAATGAAAATGAAAAACACCAATAGATTTTAAATTAAGAAATATTAAATATATATTAATTAACGAAGCAAATTTGAAATATAATTGTCAGCGCGGAGTTTAAACTGATGACTCCAATCGATTTTCATTAACCAGGCAAATTTCAAATATAATTCTAATTTGGACTCGAATTTTGAAATGAAAGATTCCAATTCATTTTAAATTAAGAAACATTAAATATATTTATCATTATTCCTCCCCCCCCCCCCCACCTCGCCACTCAAAAGTTAAAGAGGCGAAACTTTTAAGAGACGATGTATTTTCGGTAGTTTACCGGTATACATTTGGAGTGTGGTTTTTTAAGAGGAATAAAATTTTTGATCGAGACGCTGCCCGCCAGGGCACTAGCCCAGAGGGCCGAGCTTCGAGGGCGTGCCTTAGTACATTATCTGCAAATATTGGATATTTTGAAATTGTACTGTATGATACTTTTGAAGCTAGAAAATTGACAAATGTGATAGAAACGTGCAGCTTGATAGTTCAGAGAGAAAGAAATAAAATTTCGGTATAATATATTTATTCAGCCTTCCACTGACGATTCACGGTGTCCTTCTTCAGAACAGAACCTAGTCGATAAATATCCAACTAAAATATTTTATTGAAGGAGACAATAAAAAAGTGTGTCTTTTATTGTCTCCTTCAGTATATAAAAATTCTGCTACCCTCGCCACAAAAACTTTCAATTTAATTCAAAATATATTTCCTAAAGTATATAATTTAGATTAGTTTTTAAGATGTGTCCAAACCACAAAGGGGATCTGTTTATCAGGTGAAGTTGTATCATTGTCTTTATAGATTAATTTTCCAACATAGATCAAGGGGATTTTTTAGGATTGATAAGTGTCCAGAGGAGAGTGCTGGAAATTTTTCTATTTTAAGCTGCTTCTTTAATGTGGTCAATCATTTTTAATTTCGTAACAAGATAAATTCCTAAACATTTTAAAAGTACCACCCCAGATTTTGTTTTTCAAATTTTACTTGAAATAGTAGCTCGATCGACATGGGCGTCGTGAGGAGGGTGCAAGGGGTGCACAACTGCATTAGCAGATCATTTAAGGGTATTGCTACCCTGTAAAAAAGCCATTTCCCCATATTTTTTTTTACTTTATCCATTTCGAAGCAAATGACATTTGGACAGTTATCAGTAGACAAAAAAATATTATTTTAAAGGGGAATATAGTTTTAGAACTCTTTCAATTGAAGCCAGTAATGGTAACCATCTGGTTTTGCTGTAGCCTAGCAAGCCCATTCATATATTCCACATCAACATGATCACTAGTCTTTCAAGACGGACTCTAGTATCGCTAAATCCCATCAACAACTTTGTAAATAATATAAATTTTTTTTATCCAAAAACAGAATATTGTCCAATGTGGGTCATGAAACCCAAATGTGGAACATCTGGTCACTTTAAACTAGTAAGAATTAAAAGATTATTTAACCATCTATTAAATTGAGAATAAATTTATCTAGGGTTATAAGAAAATAGTGTTCTTTTATTTTTTTTATTTTTAAGAAATAATTATTAATTATTATAAAATAATTACAATATTGTATCCTTAGGTTTGTTTCCCGTTGTAATGGAATTTCAATAATTTTCAACAGCAGATACATATCAACAACAAAAACTGGAAACAGACGAGAAAAGATAAATTCGCACTCTCAAGTTATTGACTGGACTTGAAAAGAATTTCATTTGAAGGAAAAGAGGATGGAATGTTAAGAAAGCCGATATTGATAAGATAGCAGGAGGGAAAATAATTCCAGAAAAATAAAAATCTATTCAAAATTTACCCATTCAATATTTTTTATTTAATATTTTTATTATACTTTTCAAAAACATTTTTTTTAATTTAAGTAAGCTTTTTTACTCCAACGATTAGAGAGTAAGCACAACCTGATTATTAGCCGTTCCAAAATATTGAATTCATTCATTTTATTTTCTTAGAGTATTCAGAAATGTATGAAACGTGAAGAATAATTTTCAAGCATCATTTTTTTCCTGTCTCTCTGAATTCAGATAACTACAATAACTCAAAAATAGAACTTCATAAAAAGATTGTTCTGATGCTAAAATGATTTTATTTTTAAAAACAAGAATTCATTTAATTTAGGCTTTCTTGCTTTAGAACAGGTATGGGCAACCTTTGCTTAGCTGAGGGCGTAATTTCGGGACTTAATCAGGTCGCGGGCCTTAGGTGAGAAATAAGTAGGTAGTAGTGAATAAAATAGCGATAAAAATTCACACATTTTTTTATTAATTAAATATAATACTTAGCATAATCAAACATAAAAAGCAAATTAACAAAAAAGATGGAAAAATCAAGTGAAAATTAATGAGAGACTTGAATTTGAAGCTGAGAAACAAGATGATCAATATTGGGGTCAATATCACTAGTACATAGGCGCAAAGTGTTTTCTATATTAACATCTGTAAGCCGAGTACGATGCTTATTTTTGATTAATTTTCATGATTGAAAAAAGCTGCTCACATTTATAAGTGCTTCCGAATGTACAAATTATTTTTCGTGCGAAAACGCTCAGCTGTGGATACTTTTCTTCAGAAAGATATGTTCTGTAAAATTCGCTCCACATCATCAAATTTAGACTTCAAATATGGGTCTTCTTGAAGCTCGATTAACTCTATTTGTAGGTGATACGGATCATCTTCCACATTACACCTACAAAAGATTTCCAAAAATATTGAAAGTACTATTCATATTCTTAAAATCGGAAAACCGATCAGTGAATTGCTCTGACAGTAGTTTCAGTTCTTCAGCATAGCGACCGTATTCAATGTTTTCGTGACTGGATAATGTTAAAAAATGAAAACAGTTTTTACTTCTCATTTGTGTTTCCCACATGAGTGAAGGTTCCACTGCGTACGCTTAATAATATTATTTATCGATTTAAGTCTTTATGATTTGAAGAATACAGTTTTAGGTTGGTTGACAAATACATAGTAATTACAAATAAATTATGTGTGCTAAATCTTTAATTTTTTGTGCACGTTATTTCAAATTTCTGAATCTCTCGCGGGCCGGATTGAAGCTGGTGGAGGGCCGGATCCGGTCCGGGGACTGACCATATATGCTTTAGAACTAAACAATGAAGTAAAACAAAAAATGTCGTATAATTATATTATGCTGAAGACTCTCGAAAAGTTCTAACTAATGGACTAAACCGTTAACTGACAAAAATTAGAATTATTATATCTCCAAAATTTGAATAAAAAGATTTTACGATTTCTCTGTTCTGATCATGAAATGAATTTTTTTAAACTTTGTGTTTATTTTTTAACTGTGAAACAGCACAAACCTTTAACGGCTTCTTTTAATAAATTCAAAGTGAATTATTCTCTACTTAACCTGAGAAGTTATAGACAATTTTGTTTCATGTCAGAAGAGCTGTCGTCCCCTAGTGGATCGAAGCCAAGAGCCATAAAAGTTATCAGGGCAATGTCGATCTTTCGAGAAGAATTCATTTGACATATTTATGTATAATCACTAATCACCCATTAAATTTTAGGGAAATATCTTAAATCTTCATTGTAAAATTGCGCTGATGAATGTTTGAAAATTTAAACAAAGTTTAAAAGAAAAGTTTGTTCTATACACGTCTTTCGTATGTCATGACATTGACCTAGTCCGTATTTCAGTATAAGTAAATAGTTTCCAATCCTTTAAAAATCTTAATCTAGATCTGTCTCCGCCCTTTCTCTTTTTTATAGATATTACCATGGCTTTTGTTCTGATGAGATAAAATCGATAATCCCACCAAAGGCTTCATTTGCGCGAAATACACGATTTTCTAAGATTCAACACCCCTACACGCTTAAATTGGATGTTAATCGAACAATTCGCCAATTCATTTATCCCTATGACATCTAGAGACTGGAACTCTCTTCCTCCGAGCGTCTTCCCAGCAACTTATAACCTTCAATCATTCAAGACCGGCAACCACAGATACCTTCGCCTCTTACCCAATCCCTAAAACTCCCCTTATCTTCACAATACAAGGGTCCACCGCGGACTAAAGAGGTTGTACCTTCTTGGTGCAACTTCTTCTTGTATCAATATCATAATATATATAAAAAAAAAATTAATTAATTAATTCTTTAAATTTTAATTTATAAAATCACTTTTTTTATTCAACATTTAAATAAAATCTCCCCATTTCTTTAAAATATTTCTCGAAATGGAATAACTTATTATATTTATCCAATTAATTTTATTATTATTATTTATTTATTTATTTACCACTAGTATTTAAAAAAATTTATCTGTAGTTTTTTTAATCCTAATTGATTTTATTCCTTCTATTAGAGAGGAATATTACTGGTGGGTTTTATCTCTCCTATGATTCTAAGAGAAATTAATTTAAATATTTTTTAATTTAGTTCTAAACCATCTACAAAATTCAATGTTAAATCTATTTTCTAAATACCTAACATGCATGACTGGACATGGGATGGATCGCATTTGGGCTGAAAGGGCTTTTTCATCTCTATTTTATATTTCCAGCTTTGCCATATTTTTTTCCAAGTTCAAATTATTATATTTTATTATTTACGGGCTTTGAGTCAAATCCTTTGACATGAACATGTACTTGTATCTTATAAAATAACTCGCATTATTTTTGACTTTAATAAACTTTTAGTGATGCAAATCATGACGTCACATTAGTTTGTTGTTAAATGAGTTTGTTATAACAAATTTTTGAAAGAATACAAGAATGAATAAAGGAATTTATTCTATTAGCAAGAAAATGACTACTTCCACTACCGAAGCGATGTAATTATTTATTGTATTTTTTATTTTTTATTTTCTTTAATCAATTTATCTACGAAAATAAAAGCTTCAACTCAAAAATGATTTAATAAATAAATTTTATTCAAAATTTCTCAATAATTTAAAAGCAGAAATCTATATACTCATGAATTTCCAAGATATTTTAGGGCAAAATTAAATGTTTTTTGATTTAATTAACATACATAGGTTTAAATGTTCAGGAAAAATTTAACCATTGCTTAGTTATTTCAAAATATCTCATAAAAGAATTAAAAAAAACTTGGGGAAAATCACGTCACTAAGACCTAAAAA
The DNA here is from genome assembly GCA_024734495.1 of Forficula auricularia. Classification (NCBI taxonomy): domain Eukaryota; kingdom Metazoa; phylum Arthropoda; class Insecta; order Dermaptera; family Forficulidae; genus Forficula; species Forficula auricularia. Next base: position 68,831,968 of record JALMQS010000099.1, read on the forward strand.
AAGCCCTAATAAGTGAAGAAAAAAATTATATTTTTCGAGATAATAATTGTTTGTCAAAATGTCTGTTAGTCTGTGGGTTACCAAATTTTTGTGGACGAGCTAGCTCAAAAACTAGTGTGAATATCAAAACCAAATTTCACACGTAATGTTGGTACATTGGGATTAAGAGATGATTAGATTTTGGTGCATATCAACCCAAAATTAGTGTGGTGGGGGGGGGGGGTCAAAAAATAAAAATCTAGGCCATTTGAGCAAACTCGACCAAATTTTGTATACATAATCAATTGGCCCCTAGAAGTTTAAAATGCAAAAACTAACCCCCTACATAATTATAAATAATTTTATTAAATATTAAATATAAGAGAGGGGCCCGGGTGTATGGTAAAGTCAAGTGGATGGCCACATCAGAACGTGACAATTTTTTTTAATAGCTTATATTAAAAGAGTTACTTTGATGGGTCTACTGCTCGCTGCCTCCGATAGCTACACTCCCTCCTACCTAAATTTACGGACAGCGTACCTAGTCTTAAAAACGATTTCATTTTTTCTTTCAATTATCCAATATAACATTTACAATTACATAGATATGTCTATTTGTTAACTAATAGGTATATATAGAAATTTGAAAATAAATCCGTGATTGTTTTATTAAGTGAAAAAAATACAATAATAATAATAATAATATGTATAGTTATTTTTTTATTTTTCCATAAATTAACTATTTTTCACATTTTCAATTGATAAAGGGAGAATTTATTCCGAAAATTTTTGAATTTTTATAAAACATTTTTTGATTGTTTTTATAAATAATTGTATTTCTTTTTTTATATAGCAAGTCACAATAGGTTTTCCTCGCGAAAGTTTTTTTTTACTTTCCTTGAGTTTATCAAGAATATGGAATGTCAAAACTTAAACAGACATAGCTTGGAATAGAATCAGTTGTAGGCGAAATATAGCATCAAACGAGCTTTCGCGTTAGTGGCCTAATAATCATATTTTTTTTATAAGATTGGAGTAATTTTTGGAGACGGACTGATAAGTGAAATTGAGTGGATAGTGATAAGGCAGTCCAAAAATAGAAGATAATTTATACCTACTATCTTTTTATTCATAAACTGACGTTTCAGAGGCTATTCCCTCCTTCTTCAGGGTTTTGAAAAGTCAGTGAAGGAAATCCAATGCGACATTCCCCTCTGTCTCTTCTTTAAGTGGCAGTAACAATAATATATTGTATTTCATTCTCAACAGAATTATAATGTCGCATTGGATTTCCTTCACTTACTTTTCAAAACCCTGAAGAAGGAGGGAATAGCCTCCGAAACGTCGGTTTATGAATAAAAAGTTAGTATAAATTATCTTCTTTTTTTGGACTGCCTCGTCAATATTCACCCAATATTTTTTTAATGATATTTATGAGAAAAGAGTTACATTAAGAAGTGCAACTCTTATAAGTCAGGAGTGAACCTCCCGCGTTGTTAAAATAAATAAGTAATAGAGAAAGAAATTTCAAATTAAAAGAGTTAGCTCAAAAGAGAAACAAAGAGGTTGTCCTCTGCTTGATGCAAATAAACATACACACATATATATCGAGATGATATATCAGTACATATATATATATATATATTATTTATTTGTTTGAGACTATAGTTTCGAAGACTTGGTCTTCATTATCAGTCTTTTTTAATTATAAATATTGTTTTTCATGGAGTCAATACCGTATGGATATTGAAAATTTGATGTTTCTTAGCTAGTAGCCAGTTTGGAATTAAAACATTTTTTTGGGTACACACTTAAATATAAACATATGTTTCCTTTTTCTTTGTTGACAAGGGACAGACTGACACAACAAAGAAAAAGGAAAACATATGTTTATATTTGAGTGTGAACCTGAAAAAATGTTTTAAATTCCAAACTGTCTACCAGCTAAGAAACGTCAAATTTTCAATATCCATACGGTATTGACTCCATGAAACATATTTATAATTAAAAAGACTGATGATGAAGACCAAGTCTTCGAAACTATAGTCTCAATCAAATAAATAATGTATATATATACAGATATATCATCTCGATATATATGTGTGTATGTTTATTTGCATTAAGCAGAGGACAACCTCTTTGTTTCTCTTTGTGAATCAACAACTCTGCTACTCTCGGCAAAACAAAAACTTTTCAATTAAAAGAGTTGGTCTGGAAATATATTTATTAGTTTAAATATTCTCAGATTGATAAATTTATAATTTTCAATTTTCAGCTTGTTCCCCAACGTACTTTGCAACCAAGCTGAGCTAATGATGTGAATTATATAATAAATTATTCACAAGATATATTTGGTAAATGATCTTCATAAACATCGTGAATTATTTAAAAATATTGGCCCTAAACATGGTTAATGATTAGACTCCCTAACAAGAGGTCATTCATTAAAGCAAATGCCTTCCCTAAACACACCCTTTATACATATACTACGTTAAAATATACTACAAGCCTTTATTTATCATCCCGGACTGACAGTTTCTAATGTTTAATCATATTAATCAATCTGATGGAGGGGTATTGTTTACTCACTGATATTATAACCAATTTGAACGTCCCTTGACTCTTAATAATCAATTAAAATAAAAAAAATAAAAGATATTAGATCCTCGCGACTTTCACTTACCCCGGCCTCATTAATTAAAAATCAATCAACTTGTTTTATTGGCTAAACTAAAAACATTTAAATTTCTAAAATTGTAGGAAAACAGAACTTTCTTAAAACTTTTACTCAAATTTTAATAAATCATTTAACAATTTTGACAATTTGACGACGCTTTGAACGAAGAAGATGAAATTTGGACAAAAGTTGTATGAAATATTTAAACTCTTTAGCTACAATGGCTCCTAATATGATAATTCTCTTTTTTATGATTTCCCGTATTTTAACTGGAAGTTCTGAACCAAGAAATGTCAAGATATAATCAGTTCTTCTTTTTAGAAATACAACATTTTGGCACCAGAACGAACTTTCTATGGGTTTCCATCGTTCTTGAGAAATTGTGAGTATCAGAACCGAGACAGATACAGACTATATTTGTGAATTAAAACAAATAAGCCAAAAATTTAATGTTTGTATTTTATTTAATTTAACTACAATGCTCTGACAAACGGACATTGTTGCGAGACTAAAATAGAGTGGTGTTGTACTTTTGTACGGAACGATAAAAAAATTAGAAAATTCAATTTTGTTAGCATGCACCAAGTAAGAAATTTTAAACATCACATATTTAGTAATCCCTGTGAATTTCAATTAAGTGAACATTTATATTAATGAGCACAGCGAATTTAAACACAGGTATGTATAATGAACGTCTTGACACTGTATATATTCTGTTGTAATATTTAGTCTGACGTTGTTTGAATCTCATGACATGTTGAAAGCACCCGAACTGATTAGATTTCGGATGTTAAATAATATACATCATGATTATCTTGAATGGGTTCTGTCTAAAACAGGGATTCCCAAACTTTTAAGCTTCGCGGATGTTTTTTATAAAAAATAAATATTTTTGCGGTCCACTAATTTCAAATTTTTGCTTATGATCATTAAAAAACTACATTAATAAAAAGCAAAGTTTTACTTAAAAAATTTATATTAGTTATAAAATATTAGGTACCTATTTATTTAATTGAAAAGTTTTTGTTTTGCCGAGAGTAGCAGAATTGTTGATTCACAAAGAGAAACAAAGAGGTTGTCCTCTGCTTGATGCAAATAAACATACACACATATATATATATCGAGATGATATATCTGTATATATATATATATATATATAATTTATTTGTTTGAGACTATAGTTTCGAAGACTTGGTCTTCATCATCAGTCTTTTTTAATTATAAATGTTGTTTTTCATGGAGTCAATATCGTATGGATATTGAAAATTTGATGTTCCTTCTTCACTGGTGGTCAGCTTAGAACTAAAGACATTCTTTTGGTTCACATTCAAATGTAACAATATGTTTCCCTTTCTCCTTGTTTTACACAGTTTTACATTGTCAGCCTTTCTCTTTGTAAAACAAGGAGAAAGGGAAACATATTGTTATATTTGAATGTGAACCAAAAGAATGTCTTTAGTTCTAAGCTGACCACCAGTGAAGAAGGAACATTAAATTTTCAATATCCATACGATATGGACTCCATGAAAAACAACATTTATAATTAAAAAAGACTGATGATGAAGACCAAGTCTTCGAAACTATAGTCTCAAACATTAAATAAATAATATATATATATATACAGATATATCATCTCGATATATATGTGTGTATGTCAAGCAGAGACAACCTCTTTGTTTCTCTTTGTGTACCTATTTATTATTTGTAAATTTAAATAATATAGACATTTTTACTAAAACCGAAATTCATTAAGATGTTTTATTTGAAAGCCCGGTGGGCTTCGGACCGACGAACGAATCATGTGATTTTCGTAGCTGGTATCACATATATTGCCAAATTCCAGCAATTTGATTACTTGAACAAATGCTTTAGGTATTTTGATCAACAATGGAATTTCTTAAGGGCAATTCCCAACTACAATCATTCTTGTCATTCATAAATTAAAGAGGACACTAGCATTTTGTAATACAATTCCACTTAAAAACAAAATTCAAGTTATTTCATTTTTGTTTGAATTTTAGTGAAGTCCATTTTAATATTCTTTCTCTATATAACGAGTATCGTTTTGGCCTAAGTACACATTGCAATTGGCTCTTCCTAGAATAACAGAAATTAATTAAATGATCTTTAACTGACTGCAACAGGCCTTGACTTGTATTTGGCATTCTTGGCTGTAAAGAAAGAGAGATCTGCATCTTTTTCACTCATTTCCATTGATCACATTCTTATAAAAGAATTGTTCAACCGGGCATTAAATAATTAATAACATTCATATAATATAATGAAAATTGCGATCGGCTTAACATGCAAGTCTTTACCACCAGGACGAAATGCATGGCGATTGCCAAAGCTTCCCTTAGGTGTAACCTAGTCATCAACAACAGTCCAATAGAACAAGACCCAAGCTTTAACTATCTGGGAGTTCAGATTTTTAGCGGGCGAAACCTTAAGGAAGAAGTAAAATCGCAAGTCATCAAAGGAGCAAACATTTCAGGCTGTCTATCCAATCTAGTTTGGAAAAATAAGTTTATGTCTGCCGAAAGTAAAATTAGGATATATAAGACCTGTGTACGTCCCATAAAAACATATGGGGCTGAGTCCACACAACCGTTACAAAACAGCTTCTCCGGACAACTGAGATGAGAGTTGTAAGAGCTATCCATTCGAAGACCCTGCATGATAAAATCCGCAGCGAACAACTTAGGCAAATAAGCGGTCTTCAGGACATAATGTAAGAAGAAGATGCTGGGCTTCCCATGTAGACAGAATGCAAGACGACCGTCTTCCGAAAATATTGGCAAAAAACCGTCCCGAGGGGTCAGAAGCCGTGGAAGACCGAAAAAAAGATGGAAACAGAGTTATGACCCTGATGACTGAATATACATATGTTGGAGAAACAGGTGTTCGCACCTATATAAAAAGGTAAGAAGAAGAAGATTATAATATATGAAAATTTTAAAGAAATACCATTATTTTAAAAAACGATCTTTAATAACTTAATTAATAATAGAATCTGAAGAAGAGAAGAGTTCAAATGATAGGGACACTTTGAGACACGGAGGATTGCTAAAGGATATTTTTAAAGAATGAAATGGGAAAGAAAAGGGAAAGATCTATGTACTATTGTAGTATTTTTCCGATTGAAAGAAAGATATGGGATGTCGGACTTTTAAAGAAATGAAAGAGGTGAGTGGTTTCGTCAGACCAGTCTTAGGACTGTATAGTGTATACTAGATGATAATCGAGTGATGATGATGAATAACGTTTCAGAAAAATGTACCTTAATAAATTATGAAATTTAAAGCCCAAATAAAATACTTTCCCTTCTGAATTATCCATTTTAATCTAGACAGACAGAAAAAATCATGCTTGAAAATGATTTTTCTCCGCGTTATAGACATTTCTAAATAATATAAGAAAACAAACTATTTAAAATCTTCGAATGAATTAACAATAATTTTTACCCGACTAAGCCAAAGGAGAGTTATGATTTTAGCCCGAATGTATGTATGTTCATCTGTTCCCGTATAACTTCTAAACTACTTATCATAATTTGACAAATGAGGTATTGTTAGATCTTCGGCTGGTTAAACTCTATGTGACACTAAATATAATATGACGTCCTCTAGATGGCATAAAATCATGAATTAAAAATAAATTCTGAAAGATGCCGTGTTGGGAAAGGGCTTAATTAGCATATTACGAAAATATACATATACTCGTATATTACTAGCTGTTGCTTGCTGCTTTGCTTACATTCACTCGATAATCTATATATATATAAAATTCTATATAATATATAAAATTAAGGTTTTGTCTGTACATTGCTCCAAATCACGCCAAATTTTGGTTGCACACGTTTCAAGCAAAGTTATGAACGAAAACACCCTCAACAAAATTCCTGTCTGTCTGTATGTATGTATGTCTGTTTCCGTCGTTTCCGAAAAGTTGCTCACGATTCACGTAAAAACGGCTGAAGGGATTATTATGAAATTTCATATTTACATCAAATGTCTTCTAACTTACGTTTTTAGCTATATAACGTTTTGATATTTTGACCCCAGAAGGGGGTTTGGGGGGCGCACGAATGAAAATTATCAAATAACTCCTAAACTATTAACCCTACGGAAAATTTTATAAAAAAACAAAGTTGAAGGGGATATGATTTCTGACAACTTTTGTTTAAAAAAATTGACCCCAAAAACCACCCAAAAAGGGGGGAGGGTGAAAAAATGTAAATTCTTGCCCTTGGACCAAACTCAATCAAATTTTGTATACATAATCTCCGGGCCTCTAGAGAGCTAGAAATGCAAAAACTAACCACCCAAAATGGGGGGGGGGGGATCAAAAAATGAAAATTCTTTCTCTTGGGCCAAACTCAACCAAATTTTGTATACATAATCTGTGGGTCACTAGAAGGCTAGAAATGCAAAAACTGGGTGCGGAGGGTGAGTGTGGGGGTGGAATGGGAGTGAGGAGTGAGGCGGAGTAGGGTGGGGGTGCAGTGGGTGGTGTGAGGTGGGGTCCAGGGGGCATAGTGGGGGTGGGGTCCAGGGGGCTAGGGGGGGGTGTGGTGCACAGGGTTGGAGGGCACGGGCTGGGGTCCGGGGTGGAGGGGTGCGGGTGGTGGTGTGGGGGCGGGGGTTGGGAACGGGTGCATGGTGCGGGGTGCTGGAGGGGTTTTGAGGTGGGGGTGGGGGGTTAGTGGGCGGAATGGAGTGGGGAGGTTCGAGGGCTGGGGGTCCAGGGGGTGTGCCCCTGGCTAGCAAGAGGGCCGCCGAAGGCGGGCCTTGCAGCTAGTAATACTATAAAATGTATCATTGCGTAAACAACCCAGGTGGCATATGACCACGGCTATCCTCTGAACATCACTATGTCTATGTATTAAATTAAAATATATATGTAAGTTGTCTACTTATTAGATGATAAATATTGAATAGTTTGTAGATAAGAATGTCAGACAAGAATATTTTCTTGTTTCATACTTTTCAGAGCGCGATTTTTCCGTAGTCGGGTTTTACTCTTTAAACTTATTTTTACCATAAGAAATACTAACTCTATTGAATAAATACTTTTCCTCAAGAAATTCTATCTCTTTAACAACTTAGTACTTGTAAAAGATTGTTGTTAAATTAATCTTGCATCCCTCTATCTTTTATGTAATTAAAATTAAATTGAGCGTATCTTCCAAGCAAACTTGATTCTTAAAATTACCACTTGTAAAAAAAGTGCGAAATTATTTCTTGACGAGACCAATTTCTTTTTTTCTTTGCGTCTTGTCTCAAGGAAGAAAAAAATTAATATTTGTAGCAAGAATCAGGTCGATATAAAAAGGGAGCAGAATTAACAAGTAGGGGGTGGTTGGTGGTCGGTTATGGCTTCTCTTTGACAGATTCCACCCCGATTCCCTTCAGGACCCTCTACGGTCTGGTCTCCGACAGCAACCCTGTCTCATTGCCCCTTAATCTTTATCTTGTCGGGGACGATGTTCATGCATAAACGGATATATTGAACAAGTCACGCTTCTAAGAAAAAAGAAGAAATGAGAAGAATAAAGAGAGATCAACAAGAGGGCTGATGGGCCGTAAACAGATTAATATTTATATAAGAAGCGCCAGACTCCGACCCACGCGATTTCGTGAAAGAAAAATGGCATCTTCCACGTCTATCTTTATATATTTTTAGACTTAAAAAATAGAATATTATTTCTTTAGAAAAAATATTACCATGAAAATATTAATGTCCCGAATTATTAAGATGAGTCCCAAAAGAGGTTTTTTGAACAACAACATACTTTAGGGAACTCTAAAAATGACTTTCTTAATAAAATAGGTATCAAAGGAAAAGACATGTAAATAGGGGGACGCCGTCTGAGATACTTGGGGTCCATCCCACAAATCTCAAAAAATTCGAATAGTTCATATTTGGGTGCAGTAAAATAGACAATAAGATCCAGGGCACTCTCGAGATTAATAATCGAATTATTAAATCTGTCAAATTATTATTTGTCATAATTTCATCATTAAAAAGAAAAACTAAAATTAAAAAAAAAAAAAAATTGTCTTCCATATTATTGTTCTATCTACACTGAAGTGCAAAAAAATTGAGGCACCAATAAAAACTTTATTAAATAATAAATTATTATTATTTTATTTTTTTATTTTATTTTTTCTACTGAAAAATGGTTTATTGAAAGTGTACTTGGCACTTGTCGTTGACTTAGCCCTTGATTAATTAGGCATACAATTTGAACTGCTTGAACTTGAGAAATATCCATTTTGTATATTTGATCTTTCTATCAATGATGCTTAATACAAAATGATTCATTTTATTGATATTTCAAATGGAATTTGATCTTTTATTAAAACTTTATTTAAATGTAAAGTGATTTTGAGAAAGTATGATAATTTGTAATTGTATCTTTTAATTTAATTTTACTTATTTTTTATATAAAATTGAAAAATTATCAATCATATTTATTGAATATGTTAGTTTAAGAACAAATTATATGGTTATCAACAAGTTTAAGTATGCGTGTTTAGATTTCAGCCTAATCCTTAATCAGCTCTTAATCTCAAATATTAAACAATTATATATTATATTTCTTTTTGATATTTTATTTTATTTTTGAAGCTTATAGGAACACGACAATTGACCACGCAAAAATAAAATGTACTCTACTCAAAGAAATTTCGAAAAAAAAAATATCAAAATAGAAACGTCGCTAAAGAAGTTTCATTTCAAAAAAATATCTACATAGATTCTATGTTCTATGTGTGAGGTTTTGTAAACCTTAAGATCCTTATTTTAAATAATTATTTTAATTTTTTTACTTAGGAAAAAGTGGTGTAGGTTTTAGGTGAAATGATGATATTAATTGATAAAGTAAAGGAGTGTAGTTTCACAGTGGATGAAACAATTTATATCTCGATTATTAGTCCATCATCAGGAGTTTACAGATTAAAACTGTTTTTAATCAGTAAACTCCTGATGATGGACTAATAATCCGAAATATATTGAGTTTTACAAACTCTTTGAGTTTTATTTCATTCACTGTGAAACTACACTCCCTTTACTTATTAATTATTTTTATAATAAATATATGGGTGCTGTTGGACCCAGTAGTGGGCCTGTACCTGTAGTGGGCCAGATGCAAGAAAAGTGCAAAAATTAGCTTATCCAACTTTGAAAAATAGTGCTATATATAGCCCATGGCATGAGCTATATATAGCGCAATTTTTCAAAGCATATGGTTTAGCCAAAACTTCTTTCGTTATTAACTCATCCAACAAAGCTCTACAGTATAATTAAACACGCAAAATTGTTCTGTAAAATAACAATTTACTTTGGATCAAATCTTATGGATTAATTCTTTTATGTTTAGAATGCTATGATAAAAGATTTCTATTACAATAGATGACGATAAATTTTTCTTTGTGTTTTGAACTTTTACTTACAGTTTAGGCAAGAAGATAATATTTTTAAATATTCCCTTTTTAGTTCATTAATCATTATAAATCTTCTTGTTGGTTTAATTGCACTGCACAATTAAATTGAACTAACACATTTACTTATTGAGAGAGCACTAATATTAATTAAAGCAAGTGATCCATCCTCTGCTTGCTTACACTCTTATCGTGAATGAACTAGCAAATTTTATCTTTTCATCTTGATAACTTGCTCCAGGTTTTTTTTTAGTTATCATGCTGATGATTTATTTAGATATAGATAAAGAAAAAATTAATCCGGTTGAAATATTATTAAAAAAAAGTAAAAAAAAAGATAGGTAAATATATTGAATCAAAATTTCAATGTAAATAAAAGTAAAGCCCTTTGGATGGTTTTGTGGGATAAAACAATTTAATTTTCTATTAATTACTAGATATTATTGATTGAGCTGTTATCAAGTAAAGCTTTATCCAGTGGCGTAAATAGGATTTTGCTCGAGGGCTCGATTTATCCATTTCGTTGTCCTCTATTAGCTATTATTATCTGAAGGCCTATAAAAATTAGACTTTAAACCTTTTTTAAACTAGTAACAAATAAGAATTATTCCTCCCCTAAGTGGCATAAATTGGCAAATTTTAAGGATGGACCCCAACGTCTAGCACAGTGGTTCTTAACCTTTTATTAGTCGCGACCCCCTTAATCTCCGAAAGTATATTGGCGGCCCCCTTAAAATCCTAAAATATTTTCGCAGAAGTACCCTCCCCCCACCATTAGGAAACATACTCGTACAAAAAACTATCAAATGTAACAATAATTCATAAATGTTGTTGAATACACTCCAGTAATTTGTCTATTCGGATTAGATTACGTTGCTTCGTTTTAATATTGACCATTGTGGAAAATCCGTTTTCGCACAGATATATGGAAGCAAAAGGCAATAAAAGTTGTATGCCGATTGGTTAACAGTGTGGATATTCCTTCCGAATATGTATCCAAAATTGTATCAAACTTTTATTCTTGAAAAGTCAATTCAAACTTAATTCCTTTATCAATTCAATCAGAGTGTCATCGTGGGTTGGTGATAAATTGGTATTATCCCAGTTATTATAGAGATCTCGAATTCACAATTTTCTGCTTTCAATTTCATTATTTGGAAAATATTTGTCAAATTTTTCAATTAATTTTTGGAGATGACATTGAATTAAATAATTTGTATGTTCTTTATCAAATTCACAATTATCTGTAATCATTTGAGAATAATTTGGAAACATTTCGAAAACATTCGATTCTATTCTTCGAATCCATGTACGAAATTTCATTTTCATCGCCTCCATTTTATCTCAAATGGAAAAAAATGTTGTGTTGATTTCCTTGCATAGATAAATTTAGTTGCTTTATCAGATTGTCAGTAATAACATATTTCTTGAAAAATAGGTATATTTGCAAATGAAAGTATATTTGCTATAGTGTAAAAATTGTAAACCTAGACTTATAAAAAATATTTACACGGTTTTATTCAACTTGTAATTATGTCTATCTGTCTGTTTGGGTCAAATTTACCTATGCGCTCAACGTTTTCATTTAGTTTAACCATGTTTAAGAATATTATGATGTCATTAAATTCATCTGTCACTTACATATGTATCACTTATAAAAACTAGTAAAATATTTTTGTTTTTATTTATTTATTTTATTTGTAGAGATTTAAAAACTTAAAAAATTCTAATATTTTCGCAGCCCCCCTACATACTTTCCGCGGCCTCCCTGTTAAGAATCGCTGGTCTAGCATATGAAAATGAATTAGAGCTCGACAACAATATATAGTCTTATTGAGAGTAACCATCTTTCTAGAATTCTATATGTTTCTTATTATCAATAACAAACGTACTTATTTAAAGATTTAATACCAATTACAAGTTTGTTAGATGTATTGGGAAGAATAAAATAAATAAGTGTTTAAAGTGATGTGATGAGTCGATAAATGCTTTTGGTAAACCTTCCATATTTATATTAAAAAGGAACTGTTTAAATGTTTGATTTTGACGCTTACATTCTATAATTACTGGATTAAATTAAATTATTACTGTGTTTTGCATGATATTTTAGTATCATTAGTATCTATCTATGGTATATATCTCAGTCAGTTAATAGTTTTTTTAAGGTTCTGGAAAAAACCATTGAAATTGTATCAAATAAAACTATTTTTCGATCCAGTGCAGTAAACATCAAAATGCTAAAGCTATAGAAGTGATGACGCTAGCCCTCTCACTCAATAGGTATATACTGAATTTCAACAGAAAACGCTATAATAAAGTTGATATTATAATTATAATTTAGGATACCTGCAGAATAGGACCATAATATGCGTTTAAAAAAAATTGCCTATATTTAATCAATAATATATATCTATATAATTTTATGCTCCTGTTCTGCAAATTTACCAATATAATATTAAGGGAATTTGTTTATCAATATTCAGTAGAACTGGTAGGTGTTGGGAGAGTGGAAATCATGATAGGACTATGCCCTTCTTGAGTTGGGTATAGGGATCTTCATGTGTCATTTGATACTATGCAAAGATCTGGATTGTTTAATAAGAAAATTTGAAGGTACCCGGGAGGACTTAGTTGACGTAACTCCAGCACTGGACAATCAACGGGCTGGAGTCCCTAGATATTCAATTGTGATTGAGAATAGCTATTCCAGCCTTATCATTTAAGACTAGTTCTGCATTTTTTTTTTACTTTTTAGTTGATTTTATTTCAACTTTATAATATTCGATATTATTCAATGATTCTGTAAAGCTAAATAAATAAATACCAATATAATATAATAAGTCAGAAATTTTAAAATGTTAAAAAAAAATATAAAATTAAAAAACTAAAATGTATTTTTTGTATAAATTTAATGCTAATTGCATTTCGTTAATATTTTTTTTCTATGATAGTATTTTACAATTGTATCACTTGGTCCATTTATTATTAAAAATTATATTTTATTGTTACTGGAAAAAAAATAACACTATGCCATTGCTGAGCATATTGTATTAGGCAAATCCATTCAGCTCGGCAGGATTAAGTTTCGTTGAGAAATAAAAATGAATAAAAAATATCAAATCGATGAACCCCTTTATGTCAAGCCAAAAAAGTCATTAGAAAAGATGAAAATCACCTAGAAAAAAAATCATTAGTAAAATAAAATTTTACACTTGTCACATAAGATGCATTTAACAAACTATTTTTATTTATTTATTTATTTTGTAAATGACTCATTTGCAAAGATGTTTTTCTGATGTTTTTCTTCCCGAAGAAAAAGAATGTTAAATCCCGAAAAGCTTCACGAGAAGAAATATGTTGGAAAGTGAGTCATTATCAATAAAAATATAAAATATAGCTATATTTATATTTTTGAATATATAGTATATATTTATATATATATATATATTAAAACCTATATGTGTGGTGAATATACCGGGTGAGTTTTTTATCTTGAGACAGTCTTATAACTCAAAAACAGTGGATTATTTGGAAAAAAGTTTCAGATGAAAGTTTGTTTATATCGAGGGGGAAACTAAACTACGCTATTGTTTGTCGACCTAGAACAAGCTTTCAAGGGTATTTCAATGTCACGTTCTGTTTTTTAAATGGTAACCTATATTTTTCTATAAGTCTACTTAATCTACAAAAAAAACTGAACAACTTTCATAAGATAATAATAATAAAACTAAGATACGAGGTAGGTTTCACAAAAAAAGAAATAAAACAAAATTGAGTTTTGAGTTCGATATATTTCGGGGGTTAGCCCATCATCAGGAGTCTAAGAAAACTGATTACATATTGGAAAAATAGTTTTACAAGTAAGAATTTAAAAAAAAATTTTTTTTTAAATGTATGTGGTGGGGGAATGTAGGGGAAGAGGGGGGGGGTAGTTGTTCTAAGGATTTATAATTTCTATTGAGATTTGAGCTGGGTGAAAGGGATCTATCTATACCTGCTATTATAATAGCGAATGGACAGGTACCTGAGAAGGTACAACTTAAAAGGTATATAAGAGAGTGCAATTACCCTAATATAATGTGCAAACAATGAAAGGAATGTTTATTTAATTTATTATAACATATAATCAATAATTGTATTTTTATACACTTCCAATTGATTATTTAAAATATTTGAATTATTAGAGAGGGCTATTTTTATCTCGGTGGATTCCAGGAGGTCCAATTTAAGGCCTTTTCTTTCGAAATGAATGGGGATAGGGTTATTATTAGAGGGTGAATGGTTAGATTCATGTAAGTGAATTGCGAAGGCTGAGGTCGAATCTAAATTAATGTTATCGGATTTGTTGAGGTGGTTAAGGGCTCTTACATGCTCGGAGTAACGTATTTTGAAAGCGCGACCTGTCTGCCCAATATAAAAAGCGTCGCAATCTTGACAAGTTAATTTATACACTCCTGATTTGTCTAATTTATCAATTTTGTCTATTTTATTGTTAATTAATTGAGAGCCTAAATTGTTGTTGTTGTATAAAGCAGGAGTGATTCCATATGATCTAAGGGTATAAGCTAATGGAGATGTCAGATGATTAGAAATGAAGGGTATTCTTCTATATATTTTTTCGGTTCCAGATTCTAATGAGTGTAAGTGTGAGATAGTGAATTTACGTTTGATTTTATTATAAATTTTGTTGATAGTCGAAATGTTATATCCATTATTCAGGGCTATATTCTGAATGATGTTAAGCTCTTTATTGAAATTTATAGTATTTCATAGGTATACTGAGGAGTCTATGAATCATTGAATAGAATGCTGCAAATTTTGCTATTAATGGGGTGATTAGATGAGAAGGGAATGACTGTGTCCGTGAAAGTTGGGTTTTCTATATATTTCATAGTGTAATTTTTGATGTGAAATAGTTATTTGAAGGTCAAGTTTCATAAGAACTATTTTTTTATATGACATCAAATAAACAAAATATATGAATCAATTAGATCTCAAAAAATTCTTAATTATTTTTAACAATTATTTAATTTAATTATCAAATAATAATAATTAAATAATTAATTATTAAATAAATAATTTCATAATTTTTCGACACTGTTCGAGACATTCCAGAGTGTATTGCAAGTCTTCTGGATGAATTCCAGTTCCAATTTCCTTATTTTTTTTAACAGATTTACAACACGATAAAATGAAGCTCGTGAGGGTGTATTCCTATCAGGTAAACGCTCGGCATCGATTTCAATGGCAGCACCATAACACTTCTTCCACATTCACCGCATAAATTAAGACCATTTTAATTCTGTCTTCAACAAAAAAATGCTCCATTTTTATTATGGTAATACAATATAACTATCTACTGGATTGACACAAGAAATAAACTTTTTTAAACTCAAGACTTTTAACTAGTTCTATTAAGTAGAAAATAATCTCTTAAATCTGAGTAAAACGAAGTTTTAATGTCATTATAAACACTTATTTTCATTGTTGTGACTTTTCTATTTAAAGATTATTTATTTAATAATTAATTATTTAATCATTATATTTGATAATTAAGTTAAATAATTGTTAAAAATAATTATTAAGATTTTTTTAAGATCTAATTGATTCATGTATTTTGTTTATTTGATGTCGTATAAAAAAATAGTTCTTATGAAAGTTGTTCAGTTTTTTTGTAGATTAAGTAGACGCATAGAAAAATATAGGGTTCCATTTAAAAAAACAGAACTTGACATTGAAATACCCTTGAAAGCTTGTTCTAGGTCGACAAACAATAGCGTAGTTTAGTCTTCCCCTCGATATAAACAAACTTTTATTTGAAACTTTTTTCCATATAATCCACCGATTTTGAGTTATAAGACTGTCTCAAGATAAAAAACTCACCCGGTATATATACTTAACTAATATTATTCGATATTTAATAATTATAGAGAGACAATTTTAAAAGAAAAAAAGAGCTTGTTTCAGTCCTGTGGTCATCTTCTAGGTCTTTAAAAGATGTAACTTACAATGTTAATTTGATTTCGATAGGGGTAAAAACAATCCTTGTTGTAAAAATCACATGATTATTTTCTATATTATCCAAGCTGTTATGATTGATTTTTATTATAAGTTAGAAGGGTTGTATTCACCCCCTCGAGAATTGGGCTGAAATGTAATCCGGACTAATGACTTATTTTTAATGATATTGATGTGGGAAGAAGATACACCAAAAAGGTGCATTCCCTAACGGCCTGGATTGACCCCTCCATCGTGAAAAGAAGAAGAAGAGGTGGTTTTTTGGGCTGGGTAGGAGTTGAAGGTATCTACCCTGTGAGGTGGGACCATTTGATATATATAACAGGCGCCAGTTCCCGAGGGAGTGAATACAACCCTTTTAACATATAATAAAATAATTATTAATTTTATATTTTATTTTATTGTTACATACCTTTTTAAATTAAGAATTTCAAAGATTTTGTATAGAATCAATTAATGTGTGTTCTAAATGTTGGATTCTTTTTTTTCGTAGACACCACGAAATAATTGAAAACATTAAGAATAAAAATAAAAAAACACAAATCGTTATTAACATCGTCTGAAAAATTGTTCTGAAACAGAATTTATTATTAAATCAAATAATAGAATAGTAAGATAATATATTTTTGAATATATTTATAATAATATTGTGGATGCTTGATAAATATTTAAATAAGTTAGACAACAAATTATGAGTCATTCATTAAATTATTGAATTGATTATTTTGGTTCCAAGCTATATATAAAGTGGCTGCAGCACCGAGCAATGCTCGGTAACTTTTTGCCTCTAAATAAATAGCTTAAGTTTCAAATTTCAAGGCTCTGCGACTTACCGTAGACGATATATGAATGATTAAAATATTTATTTTACGACACACTAATTTACACCCCCTTCCTTGATTTCAATCGGATTAATATCTATACACGACTAATAACTTAGACACTTGATAAGTACACCAATTTTAAACAAAATCATTAGTGTCGTCTTTGAGAAAAAAAAAAAAAAAAACGAAAAATCTTTCATGTAAATTTCAAGCAAAGGGTTTCTGTACCCCTTCTAGCCTATATCGAGCTTAAGTTTATAATTTCGTAACTCTGAGATTTATGGTTTCGAAACGCAGGGGGCGTACATTCTTACGTACGTAAACATCAACTTCCGGTACTTTTATTATAACCAAAATCTTTTGATATTTGTGGTAGGCTCTAGCTAGCTTAAGTTTCAAAATTCAAGGCTCTGCGTCTTACCGAAAACGAGATATGAACGATTAAAATATTTATTTTACAACATGACTAATTTATACCCTCTTCCTTTATTTCAATCGGTTTAAAATTTATACAAGACTAATAACTCATGACACTTGATAAGTACACCAATTTTTAGCGAAATCGTTAGAGCCGTTTTTCGAGAACCGGATTTTATATATATATATACACAAGAAGCTCATAATAATAATAATAATAATAATAAGATAAGATAAGATAATATAGCGTAAATCGCACATAGATCACATGGCTACTTAGCTTCAAGACAATGAAACATTTATCTATTATACAGACACAGACACACACACACCATCTAATAGACTTTTTTTAAGTTTTTTAAGCAATCTTGAAAGATTCTAGAGTTGTTATCAAGTATTTGCTTTCAATGCTATCATTCGTGAAATCACTCATTTGATAACTTGTGTTGTGTCTTTTTTAATTTGAATTCGCTAGAATTTTGTCATAAATAATCAATGTTGGGTTTCACTCTGACTTCTCTTAGAAGGATCATTTTAATAAAAAATTAATTAAATTCACGTAATTTATATTGAATCGATTTTCTTTATATATCTACGCACAAACCACGAACGCTAAGCCTTATTTACGAATTAACACACCCTTAAAAGGTGAATATATATTTTAAAGTCGATTTAAAATTATTATTTTTCAGAACAAATTCATGCTTAGTCGGAAAGCAATGATTCATCCAAAATAAGAATATTTAGTTATAGATAAATAAATTATTGTGAAAAAATAAATATATATTGATTTGACTTACAAAAACATCACGAGTTAGAGGAGGATTGTATATATTATATTTATATATAAATAAAAGAAGAAAGTAAAGTTTTATATCATTTCGTTTTTTTTACGACCGTTTTGTTATAAATCAAGTTCTTAATCAATCATTTTCAAGTGAATTATCTGTAAAAATGAATCAGTTTATTTACATATGTATGATAAAATGGACAAATATAAATGTATAACTATTTAAAATTTTAAAAATCTTTTTGAAATTTACAAATAAATTAATAGGATAATTGAAATTTAATAATAATTGATGGTAAAACTAAAGTTGAAGCTTTCATAATCATCTTATATAAGTAGATTATAAATATTTTTTTATAAGTAAAAAAGGATTGGCTGAGAGCACCAAAATTAGCATTTTTGATGGATATTCCCATCAGAATACACAACGATTCGATCCCTATTTCAGGAATTGGTTTCAGAAGTTGTAAATTTTTGTTCTTGTTTCCACTATAACAAAATAGTCGGTTAAGAATGACTTCGAAAATAGGGTCCGAAACATTATCTATTCTGATGTCCCATGTCTTATGAAAATTACATGATAGTTGTCCAGGACTTTTAAATAATTAAATTCCAGAATCGTAAATTTACTGGGATTCTTAATGTTTTTAAAAAGATCATTAAAGCTTTAACTTCAAAACAAAAAGACATGAAAAATAATTGTTATGTTTATGTAAAAAGTATATTATTTTTAATTTAACATGGATAATATAAAATATTTTGTAAAATAAATTAAAAGGAATGTTTAAATAATAATTGTCAATAGATACTTACAGTTCAAGAAAAAATGTGTAAATTATTTTAAAGAATAAATTAACAAATTAAATAACTCATTAGGATGGATCGAGTAAGTACAGTGACTTTTCTTTGAAAAAGAAAGACAAAAATAATTAATAAAATATTAATTTATATTATACATATATTATTTATTTATTTTTCACTAGAAATAATTAAAAAAACAAACAAAGAATTTCTTTAAATTAATTTAATATTTAATGAAATGAGTTTAGATTATTTTGAAATATGTATGTACATTAGGGTGGTCCACATTTTGCGTATTTTCGAACCTTTACAGTGACAGAGGCTCATATAGTTCGAAATAAATAAAAAAAAAATATCCCCCAATTTTCAAGTCTCCATCTCAATTCCAACCTGTGCCGATGCAAGTTTCCCATCTAAATAACTGATATTTTTGGCATTGAACGATCCATTTTTTATTCCGGCCAAAGCAATGGTTCAAAAAATTTGAAACCCTATAGACTTTATCCTTATAATAGTAGCTATCTCTCAAAATTTTTACAGATTTTTAGCTATTATAATTTTGGAGTCTATAACTTACTAACACTAAGATATAGCAGTATTTTATCTAGCTGTAACTCCAAAATTATAATAGCCAAAAATCTGTAAAAATTCTGAAGGATAGCTACTACTTATTATAAATATAAAGTCTACAGAGTTTCAAATTTTTTGAACCATTGCTTTGGCCAGAATAAAAAATTGATAATTAAGAAAAGGAGGGAAAAAAATTGTTTTTCTATGCTTCTGCTAAGAGGAAAAAAGTTTTAAACACTGCTGTGGAGAGAGGAAGGAAGCATTTTATTTGTTTCCTTCATTGACCCCTTGAAACCCCGAAGAAGGAGGAAAGAATCTTCCGAAACTTCGGTTTGAAGGGAAAGAAGGAGGGAATCCAATATATTACACCTTATTTGGATATGTGTTAATTTTTTCTTTCCTCCCTGACCCTGGGCTGCCTTCCATTACTTTCAATTACATAAGCTGACGTGTTCTGATGTGGCCATCCACTTGACTTTACTATACTACGTGGCCCCTCACTTATATTTAATATTTAATAAAATTATTTATAATCATGTAGGAGAGGGGGTTAGTTTTTGCATTTTTAGACTCCTGGGGTCCCACTGATTATGTATACAAAATTTGGTTGAGTTTGGTAAATGGCCAAGATTTTCATTTTTTGACCCTACAGACCCCCCCCCCCATTTTCGGCGGTTAGTTTTTGCATTTTTAGACTTCTGGAGTCCCACTGATTATGTATATAAAATTTGGTTGAGTTTGCTCAAATGGTCTAGATTTTTAATTTTTAACCCCCCTCCACCCCCCTTAATTTTGGGTCGATATGAACCAAAATCTAATCATCTCTTAATCTCAATGGACCAAAACTACGTGTGCTCTTCCACAAAAATTTGGTAACGCACAGACTAATAGACAGACAACTAGACTAACTAACAGACATTTTGACAAAACAATTATTATCTCAAAAAATATAATTTTTTCGATGTTCACTTATTAGGGCTTTTTTGTAGACCGAAATATCATGGTTTCGCTCAATTTTTTTAATCAAAATAGTTTCAGCCGTTTTTGAGATATTTCGAAAAAAAGAAGGAAAAAAACACTTTTTTTATGCACGATTACAATACTTGACAATACCCTGTATGGTAAAGTAAAAAAAATTGATATTTCAATGCCAAAAAGCCCATGTTATTTAGATGGGAAACTTGCATTGCTTTTCGGCACAGGTTCAAATTGAGATAGAGACTTGAAACTTGGGGGACAGAGGCTGTCAGGGTAAAAATTCGAAATTAATACCCAAAATAAGGACCACCCTAATGTACATATTATTGAGTTATTTCACAAATTCAGATGATAAAGATCCAAAGATGTGTAATTAATAACCAACAATATACTTTCGTGGTTTCAGAAAAAATTAAAACTAGTTTGTCTAGTAACCAACAAAATTATTTATTTAAATTGTTCAAGCTTTTTTATATCACCTTATAGATTTGTAATTAGTGGGGGGCGGGGTATCACAGTATATATTTATATAGTTTTAAATTATTTTACAAGTTTTTAATAATTTCATTTATTTATATTCTTTCAATCTCTTTCATCAAATAAATTTTATATGAATTTAAGTATAAATTGGATTTTCGGTGTTGATTTTGATTTTCTTTATTTTTTCTGTGATATTTTAAAAATAACATAATAATATTATTTACTAATACAACCGCTAGTTAATTCTCTTACTAGAGTTCAATTTAATACAATTGTTTCTCACCCCTAAAAGAAGACATGTCTGATCTTTAGAGATACAGAAACTCAAGTTAAAAATAACATAAGAGATCAGATCATTTGGTCTTAAATATAAAACACTTTCTAAGAAATAAAAGTGTTTCGATTTTAATACATTTTTTTTATTTTAAAACTATTACCGTATACTATTACAGTAATTTTTTTTCTATATATTATTTACAAGGTTATAGTTATATGATTTCAATTGATGCTTGATATTGATTTACATATTGATACTGAAGAATTTATTTTTTAGTTGGAGCATGTATGGAAAAATTAAAAATTTCGTTTAAATCTTTATAGTTTTTTTCTAAGTTTGTAATTCTAAAGCTATTGTCAAGGGATTATAGATATTGAAGGAGACAACAAAAGAGTGTCCTCTGCTGGAATTACAAATTTTATTTATTTATAACGAGACTATAGTTTCGAGGGCTTTTGCTCCTCTTCATCAGTCTATTACAATGTATTCACAGGAATTAATTTATGAATAATTCATACATTGTAATAAACTGATGAAGAGAGCAAAGCCCCTCGAAACCATAGTCTCGTTATAAATAAATAAAATTTATAATTCCAGCAGAAGACACTCTCTTTTTATTGTCTCCTTCAATATATAAAAATTCTGCTACTCTGGCAAAAACTTTCAATTTAATATAAAAAGGATTATAGATATATGAACTAATTGACTGGAGCTATAAAGAAAAATTATATATATAATTTATGTGAGAGACTATACTTTTGAAGGTCTGAACTTCATCATCAATCATTTTAAATTGAAAGTTTTTGTGCCGAGAGTAGCAGAATTCTTATATATTGAAGGAGACAATAAAAGAGTGTGTTTTCTGCTGGAATTATTAATTTTATTTATTTATAATTCCAGCAGAAGACACACTCTTTTATTGTCTCCTTCAATCAATCATTTTGATTATAAATGTTCTATCTTTTATTTCTCTTGGGTTCAAATACCCGATTAGATGTAAGTAAATTCCCCTTATGAATCAACAAATGTGTTACTCTCAGAAAATTAAATCTTTTCCATTATATTTACCATCACTAAAAAATTACTTCAGAATTAAAAAGAGAAATTTCGTGAATAAACTAAAAAATTCTCAAAGACAAATTTTAATTTTTTCATGGGTACACCAAACCGAAAAATTCTCCAGTTTATCAGTCTAAGCTTCAATAAATACATGATCATATTATAAGTTTTTGGAAATTATTTAATTTCAATATATTTATATATACTTATATCTTATTTCTATATTTCTTTGGCAATTAACTGATTAAAATATATATTAATGTAGAGTAAATATTCTACTGTAACATTCTAATAAATCTACAATATAAAATTAACAATGAATCTAATTACAACAATATTATATTACTAGGTAAATGCAAATGAGCATATTTTATTTATTGGTATTATACAATTTTTTATTAAATTAAAATAAGCTATATATTTAATAATATATTAATAAATATTGTATATTCTCTAAATTCGCTAAGAGTGTAGAAAATAGAAGGTGAAGCTTTCTTATTCAAGATGTCAATAGAATAACGTTTTATTTTTTCGGTATAAGATAGGTATAAATAATACTATTTGACCAGACATTTTTATCTCATCAGTTGTCGCTTTTAAAAAAATTTCAGCTTCTACTTTTTGTGCCATGAGGCCAACTGGAGAACTACCTAAGATGGAATTCGAAATCTTTCTAGTTCTCTTCATCCACGGCCTTTCAGCTCAAACTCTTTTAAAAATTGATCCGTTTCAATATTGAAGTTACATTCATATTAACAGCATCGATTTGAACAGATCAATGTTGGCTGTGTTAATTCGATCTTATTTATTATTATCTGTTTCCAAAAATCTTGAGTAAAACTAGAAAATATCAACTAATTTTCTAATTTAGATCTCGAAAGAATTCTCCAGTACCTCAGCCTGACCATCAGAGCCTCAACAAGAAGGCATGATTAAAGGTTGCATTATTTAAAAAGAATAACGATATCTTTTGATTATGACATATAGATGAGAACAAGGCCTATTTCTATTAAATTAAGTACAAAACAATATAGATTTACGAAAATATATAATTTATTGCGATATAAATTTAAATTAAATAAATAAGAATTTGTATCTTGGCTAGGTCGCCTATCATCGAAAAGTTTTTTCAGTTCTTTCATTTTTATAGACATTACAATGACGAAATAAAATCAATTACCCTATCTGAAAACGCGATTAGCGAACATTCACCACGCCTTCGCAGGCAAATTAGAAAAAATTCAAAATACTCATTAGACAATTCGTTTATCTCTACGAAATCTAGAGAAAAGGATTCTTTTCCAGGTTCCATTTTTTTTTCTAATCCATCACCCATCAAGTTTGGAGTATATAAATACTTAGGATATAATGAAAGGCAGTCCGTAAATTATTTACTTTTATTCAATTTCCGACGTTTCGGAGACTTTTTTCTATACTTCTTCAGGGTATTGAATAGTTATTGATGGGTGAGTTATTTTGATATATTCAATACCCTGGAGAAGGAGAGAAAAAAGTCTTCGAAACGTCGGAAATTGAATAAAAGTAAATAATTCATGGACTGCCCTTCATTATAACCTACTTATTTCGTTTTCCAGTCCGTCTTTCTAAGAAAATTAATAAAATTATATATAAATACTTTCTGATCCTTACTTAATCTTTAGAATTCCTATCTTTTATTACTCTGTTTTTGTTTTATATATACTATATATAACAAATAAATAAATATGAAAAATAAGACAATTACTTTGAACTCATACAGATCAGAATACCCTATTATATTTAAATCACTTTCTTTCAATATACCATATAGCTAAACGAGTATATAATATATATGTGACTAGAAAATTCTTTAAGAGATCTTTTGATTTGGCATTGTTTTATTAGTTAGTTTAATGACTTTTTAAAAGTTGTTTCTGATAGAATATAATCAGCGGTCCCAATTCCAGTCGTGTTGCTTGCATCCCACTGGAATTGGAAATTGGGATTCTTTAACTCCTACCAGAAACGCAACGACTTTACCCTTTAATGGTAAGAACATGCCACGACATGCAGATAGTCATTTATTATTAATAGTACTTATTTACCTTTCTATTCTTATAAGTAATATTTTTTAATATAGCTTCTTTTAAGAATTTCCATGTGTATAATTGCGATTGATTGACTAAATTAAGCCCAAACCTGAAAAAATTCATAAAATCAAAAAAATTGAAAACTATTCTTGAATGTATTAATAAAGGAAATAAAATTATAATATAATGTATATAAAAATATTGAAAACATTTTATCGATTAATTTGTCTATATAAATAAATACAAATCTTTTATAAAAAAAAATCTGAAAACGTTTCTTTGAAATCCAAACGTTTCGGAAGAATTTCTCCTTTATCAAGGTAAGTCCGTAGGATAAGTAAGAAAAAAACAAAACTCGATTTTATTATTCAACATAGTTGCCTTCGAGGGCGATACAACGAGTATAGCGATTTTCCAACCTTTCGATACCACTTTTATAGTACATTTCTCTTTCTCGTGAAAATAGGCCTCAGTTTCAGCGATTACTTCATCATTGGACTTAAATTTCTTTCCAGCAAGCATTCTCTTGAGATCTGAAAACAGGAAAAAGTCGCTGGGGGCTAAATCTGGAGAATATGGTGGGTGGGTAAGCAATTTGAAGCCCAATTCATTCAATTTTGCCATCGTTTTCATCGATCTGTGATACGGTGCATTGTTTTGGTGAAACAACACTTTTTTCTTTTTCAAATGTGGCCGTTTCTTTGCGATTTCAGCCTTCAATCGATCCAAAAGTCACAGTAATAGTCGCTGTTGATGGTGGTTCCTTTTTGGAGATAGTCAATGAGTATTATTCCGTTCGCATCCCAAAATACAGACGCCATCACCTTACCGGCCGACGCAACGTCTTTGCTCGATTTGGATTCGGTTCGTCGACTGCTGTCCACTCAGCTGACTGTCTTTTGGATTCTGGTGAGTAATAGTGAAGCCATGTCTCATCCATTGTCACATATCGACGATAGAATTCCATTTTATTGCGGTTTAACAGCGCCAAACACTCCTCTGAAGCATCGATTCGTTGTTGTTTTTGGTCGACTGTGAGCTCACGCGGCACCCACTTTGCACAGAGCTTTCGCATACCCAAATGTTCGTGTAAAATAGTAAAAACACTACCATCTGATATCTTTACAATGCCAGCTAGCTCGTGCACCTTCAATTTGCGATCGTACATAACCAATTTGTGGATTTTTTTTATGTTTTCTGGAATAACAGCCTCTTTTAAGCGTCCACTGAGCTCTGCATCATTTGTGCTGGTACGACCACGTTTAAATTCAGCAATCCACTTCTCTACCATTTGTCTCGATGGAGCAGAGTTCGGATAATGTTTGATAATTGTTGGCCATTGTTTGGTTTCCACTGTATTTTTTTTCATCAAAAAGCAATGCTTTATTAAAAATCGAAATTATTTTTTCCCATTTTTTTTTCAATAACACAAAATGCTATAACTCACGAATCAATAGTCAGATTGCTGTCAAATTTATACAGGTATCGTTTGAAGGTTAGTACTAAATAAAAACCATATGGAAAATTTTTTAGTAACGCCATCTATGTGTCATCCTACGGACTTATTGAATGACCTATTAAGCCTAGATATTTCGTGTGGAGGAGGTGAGGGTTGTATTCATCCTCATCCTTGGATACTCGACTGTGTAAATTAATTTTAAATTATATTTTTATTTTTCTTAAATTTTTTTTTCTATTTTAGAAAAAAATGATCAAATTTATTTTATACATATATCAATTTTATTTTGATTAAATATGCTGCTATTCTACTCAAAAAGAAAAATCATATTATTTCTAAATAAATAAACTATTTTTCTTCAAATGATTTTGGTGCTCAAAAGATCATTTTTCTAGATTAAATTTTAAAAGACAAATAAGCTTTGTTTTTCGAAATCAATATTTGAAGAAGAAAAAAGTATTTAATTTTGTTTTAAGAAATATTGATTAAAGGTTTGAAAAAAAAATTAAAAAAAAAGCTACAAAATATAATAGTCTAGTTTATAATTTACCCGTAATGTATAATCCCAGCTTCCCGTCGAAAGTGCAGTTCCATCTGGAGAAACTTGAAGACATGAAACTCGATTCTCATGGCCATAGAGGAGAGTAACTCGAACACATTTCAATGAATCCCAAACGTTAACAGTATAATCGTTATAACCGGCAAACAACAAACGGCCTGAAATAAAAATTATTATTATGATCCATCCAGAATAATATAAATCTACCTAAAATAAATTCTATTTCTTACCGCTAACAGAAAAATCAATAGAATTCACTCCAAAAATGATACTTTCTTTAGTATACACGGCAACTTCTTTATCAGCACGAAGATCAAATAAACGACACTGAAAAAATACATTTTTTTTCAGTTTGACAAATTTATTTGTTTTTGTTATATTACTATTTTGTTTTAATAGATAATTAATAAATTTACCGTTGAATCATCAGATCCGGTTGCCACTGCATCTCCGCTTGGATGAAATTTAACTGAATTGATATCGGATAAATGACCCTCAAATGATTGAACACACTGACCAGTTCGCATATCCCAAATTAATACCATTTTATCACAACTCTGAAAAGATAAATAAAAATAAATGTTTTAGTTTTTTAGAAATAAATTTTGCTATTATATTATTAAATTTTCTTACCCCTGATACAAAAGTATTTCCTGTTTCACTTGGAGCCAAATCTAATGCCATTACATCACCAGTATGACCATGAAAATTTTGCAAAAGTTGTCCCGATTCAACATCCCACAAAGCGCAAGTCGAATCACCACTTCCTGTTAATATCTATACAAAAAAACACATTAACAAATGGTAATCAGTTGAGTATAAAGACTAATTTGATGCAATTACTCTATCCCTTGCTAATTTCGAATATCTAAAAGTTCCATATTCTAATCTCTCTGTCTCCCGTATTTATTCCCAACCAAATATCCCTCAATCAATCTTCAGTGTTTCAAGGTCGGTGAAATCATCTGAGCTATTTTTTCGACCAAGGAAACAAATCCCTTCAAATATAAAAGATTCCAATAATAGCTGAGTTAAGATTTTTATGGAATGGATAATCAAGAAAGGTGGTCAACTAGGTAATACCTCTCTTGATTTTCTATAAAAATAGAGAATATTCCTTTCCATTTATTTTAGAATGACGGGGGCCTAACAGACAACTTAGTCGCTTACAATGTGTAGAACTGACTAAAGAGACAGAGAATGGAGTGAAGAACTACAATTCAGAGACAATTGAAAGGAGACAAAAAAACCAAGAGGATGCATCAAGGCACTAATTAAATTATGAATTAAATGCAAATGAGGGAGCCAGATCTCACAGAATAGCGAAAACGAAAAGTTGGAGAAAAAACAAAAAGAATATACACATTATTTATGAAAACTCTTACACTATTAGTTTTTATAATTTTTCTATTTAATATAAAAAATAATAATTGGCATATCAATAAGAATTGTTTTTGACCGCGCTTATTTGAAAAAGATATTTATCGCGAGACTACTGCGGATTACGCTATTGGAGTCTGCGGAGTCTTAAGTCTGGACCAAGAGAGAAAAAGATGTGATCCACTTAGCTACAATCCAACGTCATTTCGCGTATAGACATTCGGATAGATCACCAAGTGAATTTGAAATCTCAGATGTATATTTAATCTCCCAGTCCAGAGTTTGAGAGAGATAATATTAGAGTAACCGGAAAGAAATCCATTATTTTTGAACTTAACAAAAAGCTTTATATATAAATTTTTAAATATTAATACCAAATATAATTCTCTTCTTCTTTTAGGTCAGTTTCCCATCTAGTGAGCCATTTTTCAAATCAACTTTAAAAAAATTTAAAGATTTTGAATTAAAAAAATCGTTGTCTTGGTTTTGCACTTTGGTTACAATCAGCTTTAATCAATCGAAACCACGATAACGCAACGCCCCAACAGCATCGATCACCAGTGAAAAAAATTTCAGTTAAACTGGGAAGTCATCCACGATATTCCCCTGATTTAGCACCTACCGATTACCAACTCTTTAGGTCTTTGAAACATTCCATTCGTAGGAAAAAATTTCAAAATTAAACCAAAATGTAAAAGCACCTCAACGATTTTTTTAATTCAAAACCCGTACATTTTTTAAAAGAGGATTTGGATGATGGGAAACTGTCATAAAAGAAGGGAATTTTATTTTAACAACTTGCTGTAAATGATATAAATTCTCCATTTAAATTATCTAATCTGGTTCTAATTTTTAGTTTCTTTCTTGTTGGTTTTCAAGTTCAATTATTCTTTCAATTAGGTCTATTGTCTTTTGGCTTAAGTGTCCACTTAGGCCTTGCCACCAATTCCTCATCTTCTTACCTACTTTAGTTCTAAATACTATACATATTCCGGTGTCCGGTAATTTTATTTTTAATATTATTGGCACAGCCCCGGCATTTTCCATTTCGGACTCCTCTCCAAATATTCCCACACCTAGTCCTAGCCCAAAGACTCTTATCTTGTTCTGTCGTACTTTTATTTATCAAATATTCTTCCATTGTCATATTATTTTATATATCGTCGCATCCAAGTGAAAACCTCGTAAAGTTCATTTTGCAAATGCAAAAGAATCAGGCCATGATATAATGGAAAACTTTGAAATCATTCAACAAGAGAGTACTTAACATCTATGAGAGATTTATATTGAAGAGTTTATATTATAATCTCTCAAATATAAATCTCTTATAGGTGTTACTCTCTTGTTGAAGGATTTCAAAGTTTTCTTCCTTTATATCATGGCCTGATTCTTTTCCATTTGCAAAATGGGCTTAAGAGGTTTTCACTTGGACGCGACAATATAGTTTGCAGTGAGAGCAGTAGGTCGATTGGTCCCATTCTGGTCCAGTCTTTCCGTATAATGTCTTTTGTTTAATGTCAGGCTAATTATTATTCTTACCTCGTCAGTCTCTTCTTTTAATCCTACTCTTCCCATTCTGCACCCTATTTATTCGACATCTTTCTTAATATCTCGTTGTCATAAAGCAAAACTGGGAATGGAATAAAAATTTTATATCGTAATCAAACCCAAAAAAATATCAATAGCCTCCACAACTTACAAGTCTAACTATAAAATAAAAAACTTTTAAATTAATAATTTTTAGTACTTTTATTAAGGGAGAATGTTGTAGGTTCTAAGTGAAACCTACCTAATAATTTATATTTTTAAATTTTCATTTTTTTTACTTTAATTTTTAGTAAATGAAATATCTGTTGATCTGAATTGGGAAATGTACAACATGACATATAACTTGTGTGTGTTCCAACTGTTTTCTTCTTTGTTGATACATCTTCTTCTAAACTGAGTGGATAAACAGTAACTTTATTGTCAAGTCCACTGAAAAAACAAACAAACAAATAAATTTAATTTAAATTTTTAAAATAAAAAACTAAACAAATAAACATTTTTTTTTTTTTTTAATAAGCATACCCGCATGCGACAAGATTTCCTGAAGGGGCATAAGCACAAGCCATAACCCAAGTTGTGGGCATCGTAACAGCATGCTCTTTATTGGTGGTGAAAGCGTCCCAAATTATCATTTTACCATCCTAAAAGAAGATAAAAAAAAATTAAATAAGTATATATACTATAATATACAATATATAGAAACTAGCTGCGAAGCCCCCTCGTCCCTCCTCCACCTTCGACCACTCACCACCCCACCTACCCTCTCATTCACCTCACTCTGATCACCCGCCATCCCACTAAACCTATCCCCCTGACCCACTCGCCTCTGATCACTCTTCACCCCTGAACTCTCTCATTCGAAACTTTTGGATAATTACTTAATAAACGTTTTATGATTGTTTTTTTAAAAAGAATTGTAAACTGCTCATAAATTGAAGTGGACCACTTAAAAAAATTCAGATTTTTTTAATGGTAATTAAGGTAGTTGTTTCGTTAAAATACTAGCAAAAAGTTAATGCTAGAGTATATAGAACAGACAATAAGGATTCATAATTCATAAGCCCAAAACTTTTTGCTGTTTATACCACTACTAGCCAATCCCGTGCTCGTTTGACAAACCTGGCAACATTGTCAGAGCTTGAATATTTTTTATCATAGAAATGACAGATAAAATACATTATAAAGGTCGATTTATTAAACAAAAAGTTCTTAATAAGCGATTGAAAGCTGTTGCGACAATTGCTGAAGCGAAAAAAAGTCCAAACAAATTACTAAAGTTAATCTGTTATTTTTAAGTTGTTGTTGTGTGGAGAAATTGTCATTGTATAAAAATTATGTAATGATTGAAATGTTTTAGGCTGATGAGGACATATTTGAAAATGTCGAAACGTTCCTGTTAACAATAAAATAAAATAAAGAAAAATAAATGATAAAAATGTGTTTTTTTGTCAAAAAAGAATAAAACCAACACCTATTTAAATGAGAATTTGTATCCTCAAGAAGTTTGGTTATATATAGTTATATAAGTTAATCTTTAGATTAAATATATGTGTTGCTGCCAGCTTGTTTTCAGAGTAAATTTTTCATTATACATTTTTCATTATTTATTAATTATTATCTCAGAAACTGTGTTGTAAATATGAATTAAAATTTTCTTAAAAATGTATTAGTTATTGTTTAATGTTGGTTCAGTTTTTTATAACAATGGTAAGAAGATTTTCTTAATTATAATAGTCGGAGAGCCCATGAACCATTTTTCATGAAGTGTTTGATTCAAGTAGATATTTCACCTAGAGGTATTAATAGTATAGATGAGTAGGGAATCAGCTGTTTTCCTGATCTACCTGGGTACTGCTGCTACTGCGCATAGGAGAAAGTTGTAAAAAATGTTCGCCAAAAAAAGTGTTTGATTAAAAAATCCAACAAATACTATTTGACAGTTAAGTTGATTTTAAATTAAAAATTAACTAAGCCAGACACTTTTAGGGGGGGGGGCAACACTGAGCCAGATAACCCAAAGTTCGCTTTTTTTCAACAATAAAAATTGAAAAAATTAGTAGCAAGAAAATTCAGTAGATCAGGAAAACAGCCGATTCCTACTCATCTATGCCATTAATACCTCTAGGTGAAATATCTACTTGAATCAAACACTTCATGAAAAATGGGTCATGGGCTCTTGGACTATAATTAAATATCTAAGTAAACTTTCCCGTATAGTGCAATGCAAGGGTTCGGCGAATATTTTTTTACAACTTTCTCCTATGCGCAGTAGTAGGGGTACCTAAACCGCGACCTAATATCGTGTACACCTACTTCCACTTTCATTTCCAAGTAGAAGACAATAGATTATCTAATGAATTCCAAAATAATTCCAGATAATTCAAAAGACGGTGTACACCTAATTCCAATCGCGGTTCGCCCTTCGATGCAATGTATAAGAGTCTAAAAAACTCTATCTTTGGAATTTAATATCTCCGGAACTATATTGTTCATCAATTTCGTTTTGTCCCCAATCGATGCAGAAGTATTTAAATAATAATCTGGCTAAATTTCAAAAAAATCCTAAGAAAACCCATATGGTGAAACAACTACCTTAATTGTTCGACTTGTCAGTGGCGTAGCGAACATAACTGGCGACCCCTCCAGAAACACATATATTAATTTAATATAATCTTGTTTGCCTTGGAGACCAGTTGGCGCGCCCCTCCGGGAGTCGCGCCCAGGGCATAATATACCCCCTTGACACCCCCACCCCGCCGCTACACCACCGCGACTTGTAAATAATAAATTGTTGCTTTTAATACTCGTTCAGGTGTCTTTATTTTTAACACAAAATTACATTACAATTCAATAATTAAGGTTTTAAAGTCGAAAAATTAATTACCATTAAAAAATCTGAATTTTTGTAATTGGCCCACTTCAATTTATCAGCACTTTATTTATTTATAGATCCAGAAGAGGACGTATTATCAAGAAACCTAAAAGATTTGAAGATTCATAATTACGTTTTTGGAGGGGTAAGTGTCCCGAAGACGAGACATTTTATATGTTAATTAAATTTCCAGTTTTTAGTGGCTTCTTTATTTAGGATACCGGATAATAATAAAGGCACAAGTATAGATAAACACAGTATAATTCGTTTTAATGAGAAAAATATAATATAATATAAATAGAGAAAAGAATCGTTAATAATAATAATTGAAAAGCAAGGAATATATAACTGTAAACAAAGAGAATAAATGGAAATTTAATTAACATATAAAATGTCTCGTCTTCGGGCCGCCACATATTTAATTAATGTTTATTTAATACGAGATGACAACAATACATGATAAAAATTTGTCTTTAATTATGACGAAGTAAATAAATAAATATCAATTCACAAAGATGAGATTTATTGATGAATCAACTATTAGTAGATAATTTATCATATTTTCTAGATTAAAATATAACAGAATTAAACCAAGATGAGAAATAATTACATAAGAAAAGAAAAATTAATATTTTAAATGATATTCCAATTAAAGAAGGTGAGCTAATTTTATTTTGTGATCAAATTTTAATTTGAAGATTGACAATGTTAAATTAATTTTTTTAATAGCATTTCCAAGCCAAGAGTCAATAAATTATTTATTTTTATTTAAAATAAAAAAAAAATGGGGATAAAGTTCAACAATTTGTAGACTGTTTACAAAATTTTTAACGCCATTTTATTTATAATCGCCTTTTTTTAGCATTTATAAACAATGGCGTTTTAATTGAAATATTCCTTCAGACAGTATTTATAAAGGTGAGTAAAAAAATTCTTATCAATTCTTTGCAATGGAAATACAAATATTTTGGCATAAAAAAACAAACTTTCTACTGGCTTGCGATTTCGAGTTATCCTGAGAGAATCAGGAGAGACAAAAAAAATATCTATAAAAATTATCTATCTTCTCATTTAGACATACATTTCTAAACAGGAAACTTATAAGAAAAAAAAATTGAATAGATTAAATAATATAACATATAAATTTTAAATTAAAAGTTTTCTGCTGGAATTACAAATTTTTAATTCATTTATAACGAGACTATAGTTTCGAGAGCTTTGCCCCCTTCATTAGTCTATTACAATTGATGACACACTCTTTTATTGTCCCCATATTAATTCCTGTGAATCAATTGTAATAGACTGATGAAGAGGGCAAAGCTCTCGAAACTATAGTCTCGTTAAAATGAAAGTTTTTGCCGAGAGTAGCAGAATTTTTATATATTGAAGGAGACTAAAAGAGTGTGTCTTCTGCTGGAATTATAAATTTTATTTATTTATAACGAAACTATAGTCTCGTTATAAATAAATAAAATTTATAATTCCAGCAGAAGACACACTCTTTTATTGTCTCCTTCAATATAGTCTCGTTATAAATAAATTAAAAATTTGTAATTCCAGCAGAAGACACACTCTTTTATTGTCCCCATATAAATTTTATTATATTCTTTACTAAGCTATTAATGATTTACAACATATGCAATTATGTATATACCTAAAATGTTATTAATTCTTTAAAATATTTAGTTTGAAGGAGACAAGAGTTGTTGAATTATAAATTTTATTTATTTATAACGATCGTTATGAATAAATAAAATTTATAATTCCAGCAGAAGACACACTCTTTTATTGTCTCCTTCAATATATAAAAATTCTGCTACTCTAGGCACAAAATCGTTCAATTTAATATTTAGTTTGATTAATTAATTAAAATTATTATTATAAGTCTATAGTTTGTTCTTATATTTATATTATATTATTCTACAATAAATTTTCAAACTCTTCTTCTTTAATAATTTTTTATAATAAATTATTTTTCTTTATTAAAATTTAATTTGAAATAATGACGTCACAATCTTCCTTGTAAATGAAATTTGAGACTCGTTTCACGGCTCAAAAATTCACCTCCCCTCCCTCCCCTCCTGCGGCCGCAATGCAATTCGAATTCAACAATTGGACTGTCCAGCGAGCGAGCCTACCTTCTGAAGCTCACTGCTCTCTCCTCATGCCATTTTCATCATTCCCTATTTCAATGTAAATTTAATTAATTTTCCCCTTCGATTTTTCTAAAAATAATCTATGAGAAATTTTAATTTAATTATTTCATCATTTTCATAAGATTAATCGAGAGTAAAAAACCGAGGTAGCTTTTAATTTGTATGAGTTTGTTTCTTAAAATTAAACTTTTCTTAAATTTTTAGTTGATCTTGATTTGTGTGCAGAAGAGAATTCTTAATTATTTGTGAATATCAAAGAAAAAAGAAGAATTGAACGTGGTAAAGAGATAGAATTACTTCTGGAAGGTAAATGATAAATTATTTATTTTATATTAACATATATACCTATTTTGTTAAAAGTAGTGAATTAGAAATTAATTTCGATGGCTAATTAATATACCTGAGACGAGGAGACAATGTGACGTTTATCAGGAGACCAATCCGAGCAAAGGACTTTGGCTTGATGGCCTTTAAGAAGTCTTCGAGGCTTAATATTTAAATAATTGATTACATCCAAACGCTCAGCTACAGTAGATACTAAAATTGAAATGTTCTTTTCTTTAATGAATGTATAAATAAATATGAGAATAAACAATAAGTAATCAAACAAGTATGTAGCAGTTTGACAGCTAAAATTAAAACTTCTAATTGAGATTAATATTAATTTGTTTTGTGCTTGATTAGTTGATATAAGATTACACTAAGAAAAAAGTATTAGATCAACACATATTGTGTCCACAGTAAGAAATTAGATTCAATTACTTTTAATTTGTAGACAGGTTATGTTAAAATTTTAGATATTTAAATTATTCTATTTTTCATTGAGATATGTAATAAGGAATTCAATCAAAGTGGTTCAAGACATCTGTTGATAGACAAGAGCTTAATGAACTATTTTGAATACTTCCTGATAGAAGTAAATTCAATTGGCATCGATATTCTATTAAATATCCATGTGTAATATTTATATGGTTTGGAAGTTACCATATAGGGTCAAATAAATATAACTATTTTAAAAGAAAGAAATGGAAGGCAGCCCAGGGGTAGTGAGAAAAGGAAAAATAATTAACACATATCAAATAAGGTGCAATTTATTGGAATCCTTCCTCCTTTCCTTTCAAACCGACGTTTTGGAGGATTCTTAAGGGTTTCAAGGGGTCAATGAAGGAAACAAATAAAATGCTTCCTTCCTCTCTCCACAGCAGTGTTTAAAACTTTTTTCTTCCTTAGCAGAAGCATAGAAAAACAAACTACTCCTGGGCTGCCTTCCATTACTTTCAATTAAAAGTTCTACTAGTCCGTTTCTCTCCAGAGAAAATTTCGTGCAAATAACTATTTTATATAAGAAAAATACATTAATTATTAGGAAGATGTTTTTTGAGTGAATCAGGCATGATGAATTGGAAAATCCTTTCGAGTTAGACAACTCTTAATTGAATTAGAAAAATATCCAAGAGTTCTAGTTTATTCAGGACATTTCGGTTCTAATTCTCAGGCTTTTTCAGGTGAGGATAGATATAGTTAGAATCAATTCATCTCATACTATGTCTAAGCTAGATTGATTCTCCCTACATTTATATCCACTTGATAATAGCTCTAGAAATGGAATAAGAAACTTCTTCTACTTAATAGAAAAGTCTATTTAAGGTGTATCATCCCAAAAAACTTATAAATTTACAAAACATTTTCCTTATTATCAATAGTATTTTAAATACAAATAAAAATGCAATATATCTATAGATTTAAACCAAAGTTAAAACTTTTGAGTGAATTTATATTAAGAAGATTTCCTTACAAGCAATGTCATTTAATTTCTGCCTTTCTTCTTCTAATTTGGCTTTTAAACATTCAGCCTCTTTAGCCAAATACTCTGCATCTTCGACGGTGCTTTTAGATTCAGTATCAGATGCCATAACTTAATGTAATATTTATCAAACTAAAAAAAGAAAACTTATTAATTGTTATATATGATTCAATAAGGGAAATATTAATATTTACTTAATAATTGTATATGTATATTGATTATATTAGAAGATTGACATTTCATGTGAGGAAGTTAGCCCCAATGTCATTAATGAAAAAAAATTCGATATAAAAAATATTTACGTAGATTCATTTGCTTTTGAAAGTAAGTACATTTAGTGAATACTTTTAGAAAATACATTTTCAATTGAAATAAAAATAAATTAATAAAAATTTATTTTTAGAAAGTCAATTATTTAGATTCTGTTTCAAATAACGGAGGGAAAATAATAAAGCGCTTAAAATGAAAAAGTTTTAAAATGGGGTTTTGATGAGAGTAGCAGATTTCGATCATGTATGTATGAAATACATCACAAATATAAAAAAAAATTTCAGGAGTGTGTTTCAAAGACCTTTGATAGTTTGACTATCTGTGCCTTCAAGTAAAATCAAATAAAACTTAATAATTATATAAAAAACTAATAAGATCAGAGTTGTGATGTTTTTCTTCAAATATATAATTGATACTTTGTTTGATCTCATGAGAGACAGTTTTACAAGTACACTTGTAACGATTTTCTAAAGATATACCCCTGGTGAGTATTTTAATGCAAAAGGAAAAGTGAAAAAAAATGTTACTTGTGATGTTTTTCAGGTGGATGAGCGATTTATTATATAAGGGTGATATATCCAGGGCTGTAGTGGAGGTTATACGGCGGTATACTGCGTATATCCTGTGATTTGATCTGAGCAGTGGCGGCTCCAGAGTGCTGGAGGTTCATGGAGATCATGGCCCCCCTTAAATGGTTAAAAAAAGTTTTAATTTTGTAAGATCAAATTCAAACCGTATTAGTATAGTTCCTAAGTTTAGCGCGTTCAAACATACAAACTCTCCAGCTTTATTATAGTAATATGATATACATGACTAATTTCATTATAAGCTTACTCTATAAATATGAAGAACTCAATTAGGGAACTATTAGTCAAAGTATATTATATATATTATACATATAATAGGTAGCTCTGTCCCTTTTCCCCTTCTTCATGCGCTCTTTTTATGTTTGTTTTTAATATTTTAGAGGATAAAAATCGCCTCTAAAAACTATTTTTGAAGCCGATAATTTTAAAATTTTCTGTGGGAGGCGGCAACCCCCAGGTATATGCCCCCCCCCCCTTCCCCAAATGAAAGTCTAGAGCCGCTACTGAATCTGAGCAAATAGCGTGTACCTATACCCTGTGCTATTTGAAAATTTAAAAAATTAACATTAACTTTTTGAATATTGACATAAATATTTGAAATTGTTTCAATTTGCTTTTAAAATGATAATTTTTTAAAAAGTACCGGACCAAAACATTTTATTTTATTATTTTATTATATATATAGGGTATATAATTTCTCTGATTTTTACGATCCATATAACGTATACCCAGTCCTGTAGTCGTAAAATTAGCAGAAAATGTAAGCCATATGAACAGTAAAAATCAGAGAGTATACGCTATAGGCCGGAAAGGTGGCATTTTATAAATGACGAATCTATAATTTAAAATAAAATGTACAACCTAGCACAGAGTATAGGCTATTTGCTCAGATCAAACCACAGGGTAGAAACGCCGTATACCTCCACTACAGCCTTGTGTATAGCTTTACCTTCTGCTGATTTTACGACTACAGCACTGTATATATATCCCAGATTAATCATGGACTTTTTATCTCCCCCATGAGTTCAATTCAATTTTTGGCTTAAAGGCTTGTTTTTGAATGGTCGTGTGGAATAATTATGGTAGACTGAAGTCTTTGAAATTAGGGATCAAATCAATAAAAATTTACATTATTATTTATTGACTAACTGCAAGGCCCGCCTTCGGCGGCCCTCTTGCTAGCCAGAAGGCACCCCCCCTAGACCCCCCCCCCCCCACACACACACCCGCCCCCCGCGACCTCCACTCCCGCCGCCAACCCCTCAACCTCGCCCCACCCCATTTCGTCTCTGGGCGCTCACCTCAACCCCTTCTCCACCCTGTTCCACCCCCGCACCCCACCCACCCCTGACCCTCCACCTCCAGGAACCACACCCCCGCCTAGCCCCCTGGACCCCTACACCCACTACGCCACCCGGACTCCACCCCGCACCACCCCCTTCACCCTACTCCGTCTTACTCCCTCACCTACATTCCACCCCCCGCGCCCTCATCCCCCGGACCCCCCACACCCCATACCCTAACCCACCTCCGCACCCGTACCATCACTCCACCCCCGCACCCAGTTTTTGCGTTCTAGTCTTCTAGTGACCCACAATTATGTATATAAAATTTGATTAAGTTGGCTCTAAGGGTAAGAATTTTAGTTTTTTTAACCCCCTCCCCCATTTTGTGACGTTAGTTGTTGCATTTCTACCGTTCTAGTGACCCACAGATTATGTATACAAAATTTGGTTGAGTTTGGTCCAAGAGCAAGAATTTTCATATTTTGACCCTCCCCCCCTTTTTGGATAGTTTTTGGGGGAATTTTTTTTAAACAAAAGTCAGAAATCACACCCCCTACAACTTTGCTCATAATAAAATTTGCCGTAGAGTTATAGGAGTTATTTGTTAATTTTCATTCGTGCGCCCTCCCAAACCCCTTTCGGGGTCAAAATATCAAAACGTTATATAGGTAAAAACGTAAGTTAGAAGACATCTGATGTAAATATGAAATCATAATAATCCCTTCAGCCGTTTTTACGTGAATCGTGAGCAACTTTTCGCGGAACCCACGGAAACATACAGACAGACAGATACACAGACATACAGACAGACATACAGGAATTTTGTTTATGGTGTTTTCGTTCATAACTTTGCTTGAAACGTGTGCAACCAAAATTTGGCGTGATTTGGACCAATGTACAGAGAAAACCTTAATTTTATAAAAATTATATAGATTCCTTAGGTACATGCCCTAGTTGGGCTTAGAAAATACTTTACATTAAAAAATTACATTTCAAACCAATATATTCAAATTTTTTCCTTTATTGTCTATTATCTACGTGTCTCCATGCATCTCTTGTTATTCGCTTTGGTGTTTTTTTCTTCTTGTTTCAAGAATTCCATTATTTCTAGCTCCCTTATTATGTTTTGGCTACAAAATCTCGTTTACTCTCAAACCGGGGCATAAGTTTTTTGGATTAAGCCTTCTCTTGATTTTTTATCGTATAAGGAGGACATAGATGCTTCCGTTATTATTTCCACAGAACTTTCGACTGCCTGAGTATGACATGGTAGCTTTAAAAAATGTATATTTTAATCGGCCTGAGACTCAGTAACCTCGTTTATTTCTTGATTAGTAATGTGTCAAAGAATTGGCGAATCGAAATAGTTTTGCTGCCAATCTATGAGGTATAATTATTGAAATGAAAATTGATATGCGGCACTTCAAACACACACTGTATGAGGTGAATTTCGTGCTGTCCTCCTGGCAGCGAGTTGCCTCGCTGAAAAAACAGCGAACTTTTTACATCAGACAACATCGACAGAAGGAAATTTTCAGGGTGAGCAAATTAGGCGTAAAGTTGAATTATTTATTTATTTATTTCAACGGCTAATGCCTGATAATTAGGAGATTTAATATTAGCTTAAAATCTGCTGGCAGGTATCGAGAACTTTTAATTAATTTCCACAAATTCTTAGCCCCATCTTTGCAAGTTGGATTTGTTTTTATTTGAAACCATACTGGAGTGTATACTTTAACACAATATTGAGCTAATAGTTTTAATTTATTTGATGTATTTTATAGTCGCAATATTCTAATTGCTTTTGTTAACCATCGGACATGGGACATCTTTCCTGGGGACTGGTTAGTCAAATCATCAGAACATTTTCCACTAATAACTGACATTGTTATTTTGTATAAGTATTTTTTATCTGTACTTAGATCTTCAAATGCAACTTCTTGAAGTTTGCTTTGTATTTTTTCATAGGTTGTTATTGGAAATTTTTTGCAATTTTCTAATGATTAGGCAATAGGACCAATATGTGAGGATGGCCCACTGGTAGCACCATCTAATTTGTTAAATAGATATCTCGAAGACAATTCGTTTGAATGTAGCGTGCAAATAATCCTTTTCTCGAAAAGTCTAATCACGCCGTTGATTTTCCTGTGTTAGTGACCGTACCATCGCAACCAAGAGGCATCAATCATCTAGTTTAATTTTTGTGACAAAAGAAACACATTAATGATGTATAAAATCATTTTTCTGATCAGCAGATAATCTTTTTAAAAATTTGATGAGGTTTTTGCATTTTAAATGGTAAGCCTTTAATATAATAGCTGAACGACTCTCGTGTGTGAAAGCGTAGGAAGGGGCGATTTTCTCCAAACATCTACTTTTTGAGACACAAGCTCTGCAATATGTAAAAATGATGGTTCTTTGATAGTATTTCTGTTAATTTTAAGTAGTATTCTATTCCAATCATAACATTTTATGATATAAAAAATTAATAGGTTTTTTGGACAATTTTATATTTTATTAACGTATTTTATTAATTTTTGCACAACGCTTCGTCCGTTTCCGGACTTTATCAAGTGCTCAATCAGTTAACACATTAAACGTCTATAAAATAGTGAGACCATCGAGAAAACAATCAGTGTACCATAATATTAGCCAACACATATATTCAACGAGAAATCAATTGAAAACTTAAATCATATAGAAATTATATGGCTCGTGTCAACCATCCAATAACGAGCCATATAATTTCTATATGATCTAAGTTTTCAATTGATTGCTCGTTGAATATATGTGTTGGCTAATATTATGGTACACTGATTGTTTTTCTCGATGGTCTCACTATTTTATAGACGTTTAATGTGTTAACTGATTGAGCACTTGATAAAGTCCGGAAACGGACGAAACGTTGTGCAAAAATTAATAAAATACGTTAATAAAATATAAAATTGTCCAAAAACCTATTAATTTTTTATTTAAATAAAGAATGGACATGAAACAACTGAATTTTATGACATCTTGGTAAGTCAACAATACATTGTCCTTAATATCTTCTACACTCCCGAATATAGGTCACCTATAACTTTGTCTTCTAGTTCCCATAATAATCTATTAGTTATCAACTAGAAAATAATGCAACAAGTGTTAAACACAACCTCTCTTATAATATTTTTGTCAGAATAAAACCTAACTAAAACAATTACCCTACTATGTAACGCGATACGCCTGTGACCTCCTTTGACCACCCTTTCAAGGTTATAAAAACAAAACTATTTGTAAAAAATGTCGGGCTTAATAACTCTTTGTCACTTAATAAGCAGCAGAATAATTAATATGTATTTAGTTTCCAAAATAATATTTCAAGTGGTTTAGGATGTCGTTACTTAACACCACTATTACTATATACGTTTGTATCACACTTGGGGATCGATGCGCGGGATGTTACACTGAAAATAAATGAATAATAATTTACAGGTTTGTAATTGACCTAATAAGACAACATATTTTCACTATTACAAATGAATTTGAGAAAAAAATTTGACCCACCCTATTATAAATATTGTTTAATAATTTTTTTTTTTAATTTTAGATAAATTTGGAATTAACTTTTAAGGAGTTCCGTGTTGGTTTTAGGTGAAACATTTTAATATAATAATAAAACTTGAGTAAGATACGAGGTAGGTTTCTTAGACTCCTGATGATGGGCTAACCCCCGAAATATATCGAATTCAAAACTCAATTTTGTTTTATTTCTTTTTTGTGAAACCTACCTCGTATCTTACTCAAGTTTTATTATTAAATTTAGAATTATTTAATATTACCGTTTTTTTATTTGTTTATCTGTCCGAACGTCTGTCTCCTTAATAAAGAAATTAGTTTATTTTTAGACATCTTTCAACTTAGGAAATAGGAGTTAACTTCAGTGGGGGTTGCGGAGGGGGCTAGCTTATAAACCTAAGTTCATTGAAACAACTAATCTGTTAATATTATATACGAGCTTTTCGTGCGTGCCTTCGGCACGCCCTCGAAGCTCGGCCCTCCGGGCTGGTGCCCTGGCGGGCGGCGTCTCTGTCCAAAAATTTTATTCCTCTTAAAACACAACACTCCAAATGTATACCTGTAAACTCCCGAAAATACATAGTCTCTTAAAAGTTTCGCCTCATTTTCGTCCTAAGAAAAACAAAATTTTGATTTTTAAAAAATTATAAAAAAGTGGCAAATTATTAAAAAATAAACAAATAATATATAAAATATAAATCAAATAAGATGTGATTAATTTATTTTTCTGTGCGCAAAGAAAAGCGAATTCAATATTTAATTTTTGAGTGGTGGGGGGGGGGGGGAGGGGAGGAATAATTATCAATATATTTAATGTTTCTTAATTTAAAATCAATTGGAGTCTTTCATTTCAAATTACAATTACAATTATATTTCAAATATACCGACGGCATCAGCGCTCCCTGTCGGCAGCATTCTCTGAGCGTTGTTACAAATTAATCTAGGCTCTTATATATAGTATATACATTATAAAACACGAAAAACTATTTCACACACACAAAAAAAATTTCTTTTAATTAATGACTATATGTAAGATGAGAATTTTGAAAAATTATGTAAGGGGAAAATGATTTTTAAAAGTGAAGATGGGCTAAATTAAGCCCGAAGCATGTATTAAATAAAATTCATTTTTTTTCACAAGACACGTTTTTTTAATTATATGGATTGGATGAAAGAATTAAAAATTGTATAATATATACATTATACAATTATACATGTATTTATATTTGATTTCCAAATAAAATCTTGGAATCCAGAATTAAAAAAAGTCAAGATAATTGTGATGATTACTTCTTAATGATTAAAAATAAATTGATGAAATATGAACTTATTATTATTACATCTATATAAATTTAATGCAATGCGGATGTTAATTTTTTTCTCTCTAAGTATTATATGTGAAAAGTGACAAAAGAATTAATCTGAGAAAAGTGGAGAATATTTTAATGAAGCGATCATCATTTGATTGCCTCTGTGCTAGTACTCGTAGTACTCGTATGTTACTGAACGTTTGTGAGTATTATTAGGTAGCCGGGTGGTCGGCTGGCCGTACGTAGTAAGGAATGGATGTAGGGTTGGTTGGTTGGATGGCTAATTCGTATTGGAATCCGTGAGATGGCCGGCCGCTCCGTCGGAGCCGGCGCTCTCGGTATCGACCCCCCTGGAGGGGCTGCATCGATCGGCGCCGTTTCGACCCCTGCTCGGTTCCCGCGGCGCTGCGGCATGGCGGCTCTCCACTTGCTCGTCGTCTAACGGCGCTATGGCCGGTCTCCTGGCGATCTCGTTTCTCTTCCTTTTGCTATGCATTCGGCAACTTTTCGCCGATGAAGACCTTGATTATGGGCCGCTCGGCAGCTGGAATAAAACGGCTCTGGACTTGGACTTGTCTACAGCAGTGCCGGCGAACCAGAGTGGCGACGACGGGCCTCGGCCTCTCTTTCCCGAGGATCTGTTTACCTTGGAACAGCGACGCCAGGGATTTGTCGCGCTCCATATCCTCGGTGTCATCTATATGTTCATCGCACTCGCCATTGTTTGCG
Source organism: Forficula auricularia (assembly GCA_024734495.1). Classification (NCBI taxonomy): domain Eukaryota; kingdom Metazoa; phylum Arthropoda; class Insecta; order Dermaptera; family Forficulidae; genus Forficula; species Forficula auricularia. Next base: position 68,875,867 of record JALMQS010000099.1, read on the forward strand.
ATGAATTTTTTGTGCCGTCCCTTGACGTGATCATTGAGAGGCTCGCAATCGCTGACGATGTCGCAGGAGCCACCTTTATGGCCGCAGGTACGGACTTGTATCTTTTGCCCTTAAAATTAATGAGCGCTGACCCTGTGACCCTGTGACCCAGAACCACTAGACACCCTATTCAGCTACAGGTAAAGAAAAGACACTACTGGCAAGGCATCGATTATTCACCACCTTTTCTTTTGGCTCCATTCTTTATAATTCCATTATATTAACCCAATCCGACTTCTTCTCGAAGCGATTCTTAAACGGAAATTCATTCCATTTTCACTTCCATATCTTCTATATTGATTCAACTTTCATAGAGTTTTTTCTTTTCTACCTGAATATGTCCAAATTCTCAATCCAAATGCAAAATTCCCTTCCAAATGAGAAAAATATTAGATTAAGGGCAGAGAGAAGGGGAAGGGCACGTGGCCTCTGCACTGACTCTAGGCTACCCCTTCGAACGGCCCGAGCCCCCGAAGGTTCCTTGCCCAGGTGCTTGCTTGCCTGCCTGCCTCGGCAGATCTTTCCACTTTCCGTATTACTTTTAATTGAAATATCTTTTATTTATAAATTTGGTACTATTTAACATTCATTTTCTTTACATATATTCTATTATTCATTAATTTGTAAATAAAAAAAAAAAAAAATGTGGAAACCGGGCAAAATGTCATAGCTAATTTAAGCGCAATATCATTTTTTTAACTTTTGCTGGTACATAAAAAAAAATTTCATACGTTTCAAATTTTTGAAGATTGAATTTTTCCTAATTCCATACAATCACATAGTTAATTGTATTTTTTTTTAATATTAACGATTTCACTTTTCTTAATTTGTTTTCTAATAACTTTGCAATCAATGTCATAGTCATTATTTATTCTCGTAGCTTTTGATTTCATCTTTATTGAAATGGGTTTAATAATTCCAAGATTATCCCAAAAGAGGAATGTGTGTTATATTTTCAGGTTAATTTTGAGTAGCTTCTTGTGAATTTGATTAATAACTAGATTTAAAATTTCCTCGTTTCCCAAAAAAAGAGGCATCTTTCCTAAAAACGATACAAAATATTTCAAACGACAAACATTATTATGGAGATTATTAAAATGAATTGTCATTTATTAGGTGTTCGTGAAATAAAAATTTCAATTTTTATAGATTAATTTTAAATTCTAATTGTGGAAAAAATCAGAGCTTGGTCGAATTCAACTCATTTATCTAAGCTAACAGCTATTATAGCTATTTAAAAAATAATAATTAAATTTTTCGAGTTTTACAGATTTTTTAAATTTTTTTGTTAACTTAGATCAGATCCGAACGTCTTTCAATCCACATTTAAGTAGATATTAGAACTAAACTAGATAGCGACTTTAATTTTCTACTTGGTGAATAGCTGGTATTTCAACTTATTACTCAAATGAATAGAAAACAAAAAAATTATCTTTGGGTTGCTATTCCGGTTGCCTATACAAAATCCATTGTAGAAATCTAAGCTTCATAGTTCATTTATTAAGCTGCTATATATTTAATTTATAAGAGAAAATACTGTTTTCATGATATAATATATATATATATATATATATATATTTTCAAATACATAAATTGTTTATAAAAATTTAATTTTTACAAAAATTCCCATCTTCATATCTTTCCAGAAATGCAAAAATTATATCTGCCATTGTTCTCAAAATTGAATCTTTTCCGTAATTAAGATCCTATTCAGTTTTAAAATTTTTTATAATGATGGTCGTATCTTGAGTTTCCTGATTAGTATAACATGAGATGACATGAAATTCGATAATAAATTTAAAATTAAATATAAAATTAATCTATTTGATTTTTTTTAATGTTAATTTTTTCCTGATCTTAAAAGTAGAAAATTACTTCTTTTAATTTAATTTATCCTAGAAGCGTAATCCTTCTTTATCGACTAAATTCCTCGTTGAAACTAAATAGCCCATGAAGAATTCTCACATGCCTTTATGACTCAAAGATATGCTGGATTTTTTTATTTTTATTTTTTTATATCTAAAACAATTTCTTAAAAACATTCCAAATATCTATTTATTAATAAATTTTACCATTCTTTTTTTTCTTGTTTGTAATATGAGGAGAATTTTATTGACAATTCCTCTATTCTTATTTATTTATTAATTTTTTAGCTTATCTTTAATTAATTTCCATTGGAATTTCAATTCATCTCCTACTGTTCCGACTCTTGTTAAGACTTGACAAATTTAATTAGATCTGAAAACTTCCTTATTCTTCTTTAAATCAAGATCAATATTTTACTAAACGTTTTCCAAATGGTAGCATTTAGCAATAGTTAGGTATTGATTATTTTGTGCTAAAAGGGCGATACCGAAAGCCATATGCTGTATAAATGTTAGGCTCGAAAGCCGAGATAAAGAGCCGCGACCCATTTCCTCTTTTCTTAGCCTTGCCAATCAGTTAGTTCCAGTGGGATGCAAGCAACTAGAATAGCTTAGGAAGCCAAAAGCGCACAGTGTAGTGTCAGTGTCATAGACGATCACCCACTCATGAAACTATATATGTTTAACATCCAGGATCTTTAGGTCTGGTGCTTTCAACATGCCCTTCTAAAGTTAATGAATTGATTTGTTTACTTACAAAGGAAATAACCACGTTCCCATCCACAAGTTTTAATTGAATATTTGGATAAAGAAGAAATAATAATAGAACAGAGGAAATGGGCATAGCAGAATGCTTGGTGGAATAATCAATAATTGATGTTTTTAAGATCTTTTAATTTAGCTAACCGAAATTACTCTTGGTTTTTCCATTTTTAAAGATCATTTATATAAGGCTAAAATTATTTCATTTCTTTCTAAATTTTATAGGAACATTAAATTGACAGGTTTGTTTTTATTCAGGATATACTTGTATTTTATTGCATACGCAAAAAGAGAATCGAGCCGAAGAGGGATAAAATAGTAAGATAGAAGCGAGGAAGGAAGAAGAGGCTCAGGCATGGCCTCAATTGCCAAGCTTTGACCTAGATCTTTTCTTCCAGTTTTTCTGTCCCCACCAAAAAAATCGGATTGAAGATAATTAATCAAATCCTTATGGGTTTCTTAACAACTCTTATAAATCTTACTAAACAAGAATGAATTGATATTTTGCTACATTTTGCTCTCATCTTTCCCGGAGTACTTGAAGTGAAAAAAGCATGAACGGCCTTTTTTAAGAAAAGCTCGAAATATATATTATTTTATGATATTTTATTAAAATTTATGATTTAATATAAATCGCGTATTTAACTTTTTAAGAGTTGATTAAATTTTATAGAGACAATCTTTCAGATGAACAATTGACTTAATTATGATAGTTGTAGTTGATGTAGTGTAATATTTCAAAAACTTGCAGTTCTTTTGTAAATAAGATTATCTAGATTAGATTTCAAATGCAAAAATCTGTCCTGTCCCAAGCACACCACGTAACTTTAACATATCTCATTTATTTTTATTATTTTATTTCTATTAAGGTGCCAAAAAATTATGCTTTTTAGTTTTTTCGAAATATCTTATAGGGGATAAAACCATTTTGATGGGGGGATAGGGCTGAAATCAATTATCCCCCCTAAGGCCCTCTTTACGAGAAACACGCGGTTTTCGAACGCTCAGCACCTATTCGCTGTCGAATTGGATAAAAGTCGAACAAGCGCTTTCGCCAACTCTTTTATCCCTATGACCTCCAGAGACTGGAACTCTCTCCCTGCCACCATCTTTCCCGCGACTTATAACCTTCAGCTATTTAAGACCCGTATCCACAGATACCTTCGACCCCCGCCCAGCCCATAAAATTCTTCTTCTTTTCACGATGGAGGGGCCAACCCAGGGGTTGCACCTTTTTGGTGTAACTCCTTCTCTCATCATTTTCATAAAAAAAAGGTGATGTTCTCAGTAATAATGCTTACAAAAAAACTTTATTTAATTAACATTGTAAAAATGATTTTTTTAAAGATATTAATTATTAATAAAAATAAAAAATCAAGAGTAAACTTTAAATTTGATTTTAATTGGTACTAAAGAAGCGACAAGATATGGAACGATTGATACTCAATTTCAAAAATAGAGATATTGAATTGAATCGGCCATTTTTATTTCTTATTTTAGTTACCATGAGTCGATTGTTACATTTTTACAACATAACGAAATACAATTACAAATAAAAAAGTATAATATGTAGTTAATATCTATCTTAATATATTAAGGTTTTTTCAAAATTTTCTATAAAATCTATTCCTATCCAAAAGTACCATATCTCTCTCTCTTTCTACCTTTGAATTTCTCCATCTAGAGTTGATCTAAAATCTTCATTAAGAATGTGATTCATATTAATAAAAATATTTTAATACTAAATGAGCTTATAATAAGTTTCTTGTGATATTCCTAGAATAAATACATCCTATTTTTTATTTTTATTTAAACAGGTTTTCTGATTTTGAGATATTTCGAAAAAACTAAACAATAATACCAATTTTTTCCTGCCCAATTATTATAGTACAGGGCTATTCAAAAAGAATAAACCGATTTCATTACGCAATATTTTATTAAGGAAAAGTAATACAAAACTCCAGCCAAGTCACAAGTATTCTACTCCCAATGAACTTTCAGTTTCTGTCTTACAAGTGTAGTCCGCTGAAGCCCACACACAAATCAAGCTACTCGTGAGCTTGTGATTGATCCCTCAATCCACTATCTGGTGTGTGCTAAGAAGACGTCGAAATTTGAAACCATACAGATTGCTGTTCGTTCAGAAATTTATTTATCAATGACTACAAAAGAAAGGGGATAGAATTGTGCGAGATGATGGAAGACGAAACCTTCATTTCACTTTCATTTTTTAGTGATGATGCAAATTTTCACTTGAGCGGCACAGTCAATTGTCACAATGTGCGTATTTGTGGTACAGCTACAGAGCACCCACATGAAACATTTGAGCAAGAAAGAGATTCTCCTAAGGCGAACGAAAACAATTAATATCTCGTAAAATATCATTTTTCGATGTTCACTCTTTAAGGCTTTCTTATAGATCAAAACGCCATGGTTTCGCTCAATTTTTTTTATCAAAATACTTTATGTCGTTTTTGAGATATTTCAAACAAAAAAAAAAACACTTTTTTCATGCAGGATTACAAAACTTGACCGTACCCTGTACTAATAATAATCATCATCGTTTTTTAATTAAAATTAATTTGTTAATCGTATAATAAAATATTAAGTCTTTGATCTGATATTAATTCATCATTCCTGATCTTTTTCTATTCTAATCACTTCTCCGTTATAAACCTAAATATTATTTAATATTAATAGACCAATAGACAATTTTTCACATTTTTTTTATTTAGTCATAGAATAAAAACTTAGATTTTCAACATGCAATTAACTATTAATCATGTGTAGATAATAAAATTACATCAATATTATAATAATTATTCTATACAGCAAATAAACATAAACATTCAGGAGAAAAATCAGAAAAAAATATAGTTTTTACAAGAAAACAATAATCATATTACCTATACTGAACATTTTTTATTTTAAATACTAGTCAGGGATATTCAAGTTAAATCTATTTCAAAATTTATCTTAAAAATTTTCCCGTACAACAGCAAAATCATCAAAAGTTCAACTCCAAACATCACCTCTAATTTTTCTTTATTAAAAAAAAATTTGTGTCGTTAAGTAGCAAGTGTCTTTTAATGCATCCAAAAAGTTGAGTAGGTATTCGAATTTAGGGAGCATAAAATTTTTTATCAGTAAACACTTTATAATTTTTCTTTGCGAGCTATTTGAAATTTCATTATTGTTGAAACTTATAATTTGCAAATTATTATATAAAGTACTAAAATTTGCCGTTTTGATTTCTATTTCTTCTAACAGTCAGAAAAAAAATAGTGATAAAAAAGGGACCTGGGTAAAATTCAGTTGGTCGAAATAAAAGTGTGGATCTGTTACAACATATGAAAAGAAATCACGATTGAGTTTCACTGTTGCCTGTAAAAATCGATGTTGACTTTATTGAATGCATGATGGATTATGGGCAGACCCCAATAATCACTTGTTGTCATGAGAAATAATTATTTATTGGCATGGTACTTGATTTTTATCTGTCTAATTGAGTGTTTGTAATATTAGATATTATTTGAATTTAAAAATTATTTATTATTAATAATGCTTTTATATATTATAAGACCATACAATTTACAACCTTTGATGTAACAATAAAACCTTTCTTTTAAATACATACTTATGTTTAATGTAGAAATAAATGGGTCTGTTCTAGTCATGCAGGTTGCAGAATAAAGGCGCGGAAGGCGCTGATGGAAAATACATTTTCAAAAATAAATAATTAAAAAATAAAGATAAATCGAAAAAAAACATGACTTGAACTCTTCCCTATAATTTATTTTTATTAATAATTATTGCAAAATGTATTTGAGAAATCTTCAATTAAATTGAATATTTTTTTAAATTAAAATTACATTTTTATATCCATTTTTAAGCTTGTAAAAAATTATTAAAAGCACTATAATGTGAAGCTATTAACAGAAATGTTTAGTTCAGAAATAAAATTTTAGATTAATGTTTTAACTTATTTTATTTTTTATGCAAAGTTTTTAAGTTTGAATATCTAGAAATTTTTAGGACATTTTTGACTAATAAACTGCAAAAGATTGCAGTTTTTCAAAAACTTCAACTTGATTGTGGCACGGGTTACCGTTGTACAATTAAGATGAAACTTTGCCAATCTTATTTTCTAGCCAATTGGCAACTATTATTGGGGGTCAGGACCGCAAAAATTCTAATAGTGGTTTCTTTTGACCATCTAATGAGGGAGCATAATTAATATAATTAATATAATCACCAAGTTGTTAAAAATTGCCTATCTTTGACGATCGATTGTGGCTAAACGGCAAAACCGATTTTAACTTTTAAGTACGTTATTCGACGCGAAATGTTATGCTCTTTCATTTTGGTGGGAGTAAAATTTTGAAAAAATCTGAAAAAATTCCAAAATTTTCGTGGTTTTTAGGCCCCCAAAAATTCAGCACCAGCCAGAAACCGTCGTAAACTCATTTAACTCTTATATGGAATGCTTAACGTCGATTAAAATTATTTCCAGCTTGTGCATATTTATTGGCGAGTGCGGCATTTTTTCGGACTAATTTGCCTGGACTATTCTATTTTTGGCTACATTTATTGAATTTATTCCCTTTACCTACAATAGTTAAGTAAAAATCACTGAGGGGATTATCAGCCTAGGTGATTTTTTCTTTTCGATCCAGATCAGAGGGCTGGCTCACTTTTGTTGTTTATTTTTCATATTGAATCCTTTGAGTTTCGAAATCCCTTCTTACCCCCTCTCTCTCTTCTTTTCGTTTTAGATAAGGTCATCTGTTTATATTCCCTATTTAAATAATTTGAAAAAAAAATCTTTTTTATAAATGGAAGGATCTCGAAATCAAAATCGAAAATCTGGTTAATCTTTTTCATTTCTTTAATCACCTATTTTATAATAAGGATACTTTTCTAGGATTACTTAATTTTCTTTTTTTTTTTTTTTTTTTTTAGGTTAAAAATAAAATGAGAGAGTCTTCTGTTTTTTAAATAAAATAATTTTTAATTATTTCTAGAGACTATAGTTTCGAAGGCATTGCCTTCATCATCAGTCTATCACAAATATTTCAAATTAGTTACAAATTCAGATTTATACATTGAAAATTTTGAAAAATATATAATGTCTTTTTCTTCATGTTTCCTCTTGGGACATTAGAATATAACTAATAATATAACTATTCTAATGTCCCAAGAGGAAACATGAAGAAAAAGACATTATATATTTTCAAAATTTTCAATGTATAAATCTTTAATTTGTAACTAATTTGAAATATTTGTGATAGACTGATGATGAAGGCAATGCCTTCGAAGCTATAGTCTCTAGAAATAATTAAAAATTATTTTATTTAAAGCAGAAGACTCTCTCATTTTATTTTTAACCTAAAATAAAAACAATTCTGTTACCATCGACAGTGAAATCTTTTATTCAACTAATACTTAATTTTCATTATACTATTCAGTTTTTTTTTTTAATAAGACAGATACGTCGGTTGACCTATGGAATAAAAATTGAATTAATTTTCTTACTTTGCTCTTATTCAGAAAAATACATATTTAAATTATCAACAACCACGAAACTTTCAAAATTAAAATAGAGTATCATTAGAATAGGGATGTGTGGCTTTTACATGAAACAAACCAGACCAAACTGCCACTTTTTATAAGAAATTCTCCTCCCTTGAAGCGTGAGGGAACCCGTTGATTGTTCACTAATTAGTATCTAAGAACATTAAAAAAAAACTACGAATTATTAGAATTTAAACTAGATAATAATTGAGTAAATTTGATGAAATATTCTGAAAAAAATTATGTCTAAATAAATCAAATTTAAAGCTTTAATAAAAAATATATATATGGGGCATTCCATGTCAAATCGACCACTTTTGACCCCGACCCCTTTCGATTTGGCTGAAACTTTTTTATCTTTTTCTACCATATCGAAAACATTTTTCACAATTTTTTCAAATTTTTCTTCTCAACCGAAAAAAGTTATTAATTTTTTAAAAAATAGTGTTTTTTTTTCAAACGCTCATAACTATTTAAAAAATTGACTAATCGGGGCGTTTTTTTAAAACGTGCTTTTCAGAAAAAATACAAAAAAAATATTCAACTTCATTTTCAATAACATTTTTTCAGTTTTTCTGAAAAAATCATTGATTTTTTGAAGTTTGACATTTTGGAAAAATTATTTTTTATTGTCAAAAAAAACTTTGCAAACCCCATGTTGGTCGGACTTTTCTTTCTATTTTTTTATCTAATTGACAAATATTTTTCTTATTTTTTCGCAATCCAATATTGTTTTTATAATAAAATATATCTTAATCCATAATATTTTAAGCTTTGTTTATAATCTTAACTTGATAAATAATTAAGATTTTACTCATCGAGAAGATTTTTGTACTGTTTTAAATAAATTTAATAGAAATACTTTGTGAATAATAAAATAAATATTCACTTGACTCAGGAGAACAGGCGTCAATGATAGAACCCACACAGTTGCGGTCAAGTTGACTGTGACTTGAGTACTCGTGGGTCTATCATTTCAAATACAAATTTTGTGCCATTATTAATATTTCAGTACTAGAGCAGTATACATGGGCTTCTGCACCAAATAATATTCCAATTAAGTTTTCACCTGAAGAGGATTATAATAAAGCCGTGAATGACCTAACTGACCGATTTTCAAAAACAAAAACCATTGTAGGAACTCAGCAATTGCATAGTGTGATAACAAATACAGATAGTGGTCTTTTTGTGTGAAATTAGTCTAATTCAATACAATATAGAGTTTGTAAATTGTTTAAACGGCAAAGAGAAAGTAAATAAATCGTTTATTATTTATATTAAAAATTTTAATGATTATTCATTAAATATTCCTGTAATTATCCTAATTATTAATCAAGTTAAGATTATAAACATATAAACAAAGCATAAAATATTATGGATTAAGATATATTTTATTATAAAAACAATGTTGGATTGCGAAAAAATAAGAAAAATATTTTTCAATTAAACGAAAAAAATAGAAGGAAAAGTCCGACCAACATGGGGTTTCCGGCAGTCTACGCAAAATAAATCAAAGTTTTTTTTGAAAAAAAAAAATATTTTTTCTAAAATGCCAATCTTCAAAAAATCAATTATTTTTTCAGAAAAACCTGAAAAAATGTTATAGAACAGGGGTGGCCACTGACCTTAACTTTGGGAGTCGCAAATTTATAAACTGTTTCAAACCGAACCACATTGTTTGGAGATTAATTAATGGTTTATTAAAAAAAAGACACATTTTTTATTTTATAAAATATAAATGAACTAACATTTATTTTTTGCTCTACTTATAACTTTACAAATTATAAATTCATTTAATTTTTGTATTATTATATTTTTAATTTAATTATTATACAGGGTGGGGCATAAAAAGATCTACCACATTTTGAAGAGATTAAAAAATGAAAAAATTTAACTAGAAAAAAACTAAATATATTTTTGAAAATAAAATAAATGAAATTTTTTTAAAATGTATTTTAAACATTATCAGATAAATAAAAGGGGGTGGGGGTCAAAAAAATTCATGCCCTTTTGACAAAACTCAACCAAATTTTGTATACATATTCTGTAGATCCCCAGAAGGCTAGAAATGCAAAAACTAACCAAATTGTGTATACATAGTTTGGTAGAAAGGGCTAGAATTTTCATTTTTGACCCTCGCCCATTTTGGGTGGTTAGTTTTTGCATTTCTAGCCCTCTGGGTGTCCACAGAATATGTATAAAAAATTTGGGTGAGTTTGGTCGAAAGGGCTAGGATTTTCATTTTTTACCCCTCTTCCCATTTTGGGTGGTTAGTTTTTGCATTTCTAGCCCTCTGGGGGTGCACAAAATATGTATACAAAATTTGATTGATTTTGGTCGAAAATACTAGAATTTTCATTTTTGACCCTCCCCCCATTTTGGGTGGTTAGTTTTTGCATTTCTAGCCATCTGGGGGTCCACAAAATATGTATACAAAATTTGGTTGATTTTGATCGAAAGGGCTAGAATTTTCATTTTTGACCATTCGCCGTTTTGGGTGGTTAGTTTTTACATTTCTGGCCTTCTGGGGGTCCATAGAATATGTATACAAAATTTATCTGAGTTTGGTCAAAAGGGCTAGAATTTTCATTTTTGACCCCACACCCCCATTTTAGGTGGTTAGTTTTTGCATTTCTAACCTTTTTGGGCCCCACAGAATATGTATACAAAATTTGGTTGAGTTTGGTCAAAAGGACTAGAATTTTCATTTTTGACCCTCCCCCATTTTGGGTGGTTATGTTTAAAATACATTAAAAAAAATCTATTTTATGTTCTTTTCAAAAATATATTCAGTTTTTTTCTAGTTAAATTTTTTCATTTTTTTATGCCTCTTCAAAATATAGTAGATCTTTATGCCCCACCCTGTACTTTTTAAAATCAGTATTATTCAAGAGGGTTCAAGAGCCGCACAAGATTGACTGAAGAGCCGCATGCGGCTCGCGAGCCACGTTGTGGCCACCTCTGTTATAGAATATGAAGTTGAATATTTTTTGATAGTTTTCGATAGAGTAGAAAAAGATAAAAAAGTTTTAGCCAAATCGGAAGGGGCGGGGTCAAAAGTGGTCGATTTGGCATGGAATGCCCCATATACAATATATAGGTATATATTTTGATTTCATTTATAATGTATATGATTATAATTTCAATCTTACATCATTATACATATGACGGTTAATTATTTTTCCCTTTTAATTTCGAATTTGATTTTTAGTGCTTTAGCTATTAAAAACTATGATTTAGGATTTTTCTTGATATATCTATCTACATATATATTGAATAATGCTTGGAGTGCGGGGGCGGCGGTGGCGGGGGCGGCGTCCCTCTGACATCCCCGCAGTGGGGGGTCGGAAAATAATAACTGTCCTTTTCACCCACCCTGCACGCACTGCGCTCACTCCCCACAAGGTTTAGCCCACATGCAGTTTTTCCCTTTTGGACTTTCCATTTATTCATACATCAAAACCAGAAAAACCAAACACATTTTAGAAAAGAAAAATCCATTAATAAATTCAGATAAAACTTCACTTATTGGATTTACCCCAGTGGTCGACTGGAAGCGACAACACGCTTCGGCGATGCAGCTCGACAATGAGCCAATACTCTATTTACTAAATACTACTACTAATACTACTCTATACTCCATTTGCTAATTGTCGCGGTTCATCTCCGTATCGCGTTGCCGCTTCGAGTGGACGACCGCCCTTAATAAGTCAAACTAAGAATCGACACTTATTTAAATATTATTAAACGAGCTTTTCGCGCGTGCCTTCGGCACGCCCTCGAAGCTCGGCCCTCCGGGCTGGTGCCCTGGCGGGCAGCGTCTCGGTCCAAAAATTTTATTCCTCTTAAAAAACCACACTCCAAATGTATACCCGTAAACTACCGTAAATACATCGTCTCTTAAAAGTTTCGCATCTTTAATTTTTGAGTGGCGAGGGGGGGGGAGGAACAATTATCAATATATTTAATGTTTCTTAATTTAAAAAGAATTGGAGTCTTTCATTTCAAAATTCGAATATATATATTTCAAATTTGCCTGGTTAATGAAAATCGATTGGAGCCATCAGTTTAAAATCAAAGCTGAGAATTATATTTCAAATTTTCCTCGTTAATTAATATATATTTAATGTTTCTTAATTTAAAATCTATTGGTGTTTTTCCATTTCATTCGAGTTCAAATGAATACAATATTATCTAGACACAATGTCTAAATCAAAAATATATAGTTTTAGTAAAAGAAATCAAGATATAAATATTAATGTGACATTGGTCTAGTGGTTAGAGCTGACGACCATAGTTCAAGAGTTCGTCGGTTCGATTTTAGGCAAGAGGGTAATTTTTTTAGAGAAATTTCTCTAAGCGTTGTTACAAATTAATCTAGATGAATATATATAGTATTGTAATTTTCAAACTCATGCAGAATCAAGACGAGAATACAAAAACTATTTATCAAGCCAAATTTTAAAGATATTTCGGAATCTACACCTTCTTAATTTTACTTAAAGATATTGGGGGCAGCTGTTTGTGAATGGTTGGCCAATATTACGAGCGATAGACAACTTTTTATTCTGTCTCATTACTGACAAGCATTTATTTATTAATTGCCTTCACGTCTCTAATAGATACATGTTTTTTCCTCTATATTATATTAACTTATTCTCGCATTTTTTTAAATTATCTTAAATTAATGTTTCTAAATAAGAGTGAATTTAATTAAAATACAAGCTAGATTTCACATTCCTAGCTCCTTAAAAATGATCAATGTTTCTAAAGTTTTACGAGTATGGTGAAATTTTTTTTTATTCCACTCGATTTTCGAGAGAGGTCTCATGTGTGTAAACTGACTAATTTCTGACTGACCATAATAGAAACACTTTTCTCTCTTTATGTTCGTAAAGTTACACTTTTCTTTACAACCCTCTACTTACCCGCACGATTATTATTTATATTTAAACATTCACAGTAAACAACTTATATCCATGTAACCTATCGCCATTAAGTATTATTTATATTAAAGTGAACATTACTCAGTGCCTAAAATAATGGATCAAACGTTAGAAATAATACGTACTGTAGACCGCCAGATCTTATTGAAAAAACTATGGCTTATTTTTTGCTCAAGTCGTTCTTCCTCAGCTGGTATTTCAAAAAATATATAGTGTATGGCACGGGGTAGTGAGGAACATTCGTCAATTGAGTTTACGGCATTCGCTTCAGTTATAGAGACCGGATTTTTATACAGTAAAAAACTGCCAAATATGCCATAAAATATGCAGTTAAAAATGCTCAAATATGGAGGGGGGGGGGGGTGTAGTTTTATTTAACAGAAAGCGATTGTATTGCTTTTATTTTTTTATATTAACCATCTCTTCCTATTGAAGTACAAATAATAAACTAATAAAGAATTAATGGAAAATTTGATCGTCTATAATCTGATCCCTACATTAATTTAGACACTTCCGCACACACACACACGAACACTCCATGGCCAAAATGGGCTATAGTTCCCGAAGGCCATTAAAAAAAGAAATAATTAACAAAGGATCTAAAAAATAATTAAAATTTGATTGTAATGTGAATAATTTATGTTTACAAGTATTTTTTTTAAATTATCTTCAGGATATTATGTCTACGGTCACTTAAAATTTATTTATACGAGGAAAAGGAGCGGTCCACATCCACAGACGTAATGGGAGCGAATTTAAAGGAACTTAAAACCCTCACTTTTATTTTGAAAGAAAAAGATTGCAAACTTTTCGGTATTTTCGAGTAGAGTAAAGTATAGTATATTGTCAAATCAAATTACTACTGAATAATAAGAAAATTAAGTGGATTGTTGTTTTATAGCTCTGTTTATATCCTTTATAATCCGTCCAACACTACACTTTTGTCGTTGAGGTCTATTTTTGTTTTCTTCGAATTTAAATTAGTCCCCCTGTTTTATTTCTTTTTTTTTCTCATTCTTTCTCCGAAAAGTTACAATACTTTCAAAACATCTGTATTTGGATTCACAAAGAGAAACAAAGAGGTTGTCCTCTGCTTGATGCAAATAAACATACAAACATATATATCTAGATGATATATCTGTATATATATTATTTATTTGTTTGAGACTATAGTTTCGAATAGGATATTGACTCCATGAAAAACAAACATTTATAATTAAAAAAAGACTGATGATGAAGACCAAGTCTTCGAAACTATAGTCTCAAACAAATAAATAATATATATACAGATATATCATCTAGATATATATGTGTATGTTTATTTGAATCAAGCAGAGGACAACCTCTTTGTTTCTCTTTGTGAATCAACAACTCTGCTACTCTCGGCAAAACAAAAACTTTTCAATCAAATCTGTATTTGGAGCGAAATATGCAATTTTATGCAATATCCTTCAAATATGCAATTCTATGCAATATTAATCAAATATCCAAAAATATGCAGTATAAAATTTAACCCACAGTATTCTAGAAGCATGATTCGGATAGATAATTGATTTCCTGGGTCGTACGGGGCGGCAAACAAAATATGCAATTGCGTAGGAATCCGGTCTCTAGTTATAATACATTCACCTGAGTAGTAGTGTGAATCAAATCCACGACGAGATTTAGGGCGTACTCAGGGGAATGCACCATAAGCTCTCAGCTCATGCCGCAACTCTCGCTTGTTGGATATTCCTCACTTTTACTCCCTTACAATATACTATTCAATCATCCCAAATTAGCATTTGTTTTAGGTACTTAATCTTAATCTCTATGTGATATTATTATTTTTTCTTTTTATCCAGCGCAAAATTTCAAAAGTATTTATTTAATTCAAATGCTTTGTAAAAAGCTTGCTTGGTATAAAAGTGAGCCAACTAAGCTAATACTCGTAGTAGAGTAAATGAATTGAAGTTGCCCGGGAGGTTGAAGGAAAATGAATTGGGGGGCTTGTGTTTGCAGGAGGATCTGCGCCCGAGCTGTTCACCTCGGTGATCGGCGTGTTCGTGTCTTTTGACGACGTAGGAATCGGCACGATCGTCGGCTCTGCAGTCTTCAACATCCTCTTCGTGATCGGGATGTGCGCTATCTTCAGCAGGACAGTGCTCACGCTAACTTGGTGGCCGCTCTTTCGCGATTGCTCTTTCTACTGTATAAGTCTGCTCACACTTATTTATTTCTTCCGCGATTCAGAAATTTATTGGTAAATATTTAATGATTTATTTAGCTAATAAGCTTGTGCAATTGATTTCTTATTATTCTAGTATCTATATTTAGAATGTGAACAAAAACTAAGCATGATTTAGAAATTTCCTTTTAGCTGGCTTATATGTGTTTTTTATTATGTAGAAAAAATATTGGATTAATATATTCCTAAAAGTGATTAAATTAATTCAATAGATTGATTTTATTATCATTATTTGAGAAAATGTCATCTCTATTAACTCAAACCAAACTTAATTATTTGTATACTTAGTATTGTTCTTAATTGAAGCTTTCATAAAATAGATTTGTTTTCATTGGTTATTGGGTAGCGAAATATGGTACTTTCTTAGTGCATGCGCCACCTTTGCTTGGATTGTTCTAGAAATTAACGAAACTACTTATCAGAAATTATTGAATATAAAAATATAGTTAAATACTGCATTTGATCTTTTTTAAACAAATAACTATTCCGACATCTCTTAGACTGGCATTTCTTATAAAAAGAAGTTATTTGGTTGCATACTTTTTAGGGGCTAACAAGTTTGTCCTATAGATTCTAAGTTCTTATCATGGCCATTTTTGCTTCTAATTTTAAATGGATCCACATTTAGAGGAGTCTTGAATTAGAAATTAGAAAAACGCGCAATCACTTACTAAATTTAATTTGCAAAAATCTTGAAATTACAAATAGTAGATTCCTGATGATTCTAGTTTTCTTTAGGAAACAATCTCCCATTTTATAAATTTAATAGATTTATTAATTATTACCTACTTTAGATCTATATTTTTCTTTTGAGTATTTAGACAATTAGTATTGATAATAAGAGACCAATATTCTTTTGATAAAAATTAATTAAACGAATTATTTCAAAATGACACTTGAATGAGCTCAACGTTTATTAATCAAGATTCTAATTAGAGAGCCTATACTCGATTTCACTAATATTTTTTTATTTTAATGTTTATTTCCTTTGAAATATTTGAAATCTTTTATTGTGAATACTCAAATATGTCAAATTATTAATTGTTTACGCATATTTAATGAAAAAATGTTTTCTATCTAAATATTGATAGTTTTAAGAACAGTCAATATTTGAATTTGACATTAAACAAATACCCTTGGATAATGCATAGCTCTCCTACTCTCCCGTTCTCTATAAGCTTTCTTCAAATTTGCTTAATTTTGGAATCAATTTTTAGTAAAATTCAAAATAACTTCTCTCCCAACTTCTATATTATCTTTCTTAATTCATGTCTAGGTGTTCCAAATGGCTTGAAAATTGGCTCATTCTTTTAACTATTTTTAGTCTAAAATTGAAAAAACTACACAACTATGTTAATTTTAATAATTTATTCGTAAAAGTATAATCTTTTCACCTCATGATTAGTTTTGGTTGTCGATTAAGTTTCTTAAATGGTTACCAAATCTTATTAAATATCCCAAAATGGATATTTCTTTTAATTTCTGAAAGTAAATTCATTTTTCAACTAAAGGAAATGAATATTCTATATTGCATCAAGCAGGGAATAACCTCATTGATTCTCTTTATGAATCAACAACTCTGCTACTCTCGGCAAAACAAAATCTTTTCAACGAAAGAAATATTCTTATGGTTTACATTTCTTAGTTTATATTTATATCAATGAGATAAAGCAATTAACATTGAAAAAATGTTTCATCTTTTTAAAACTCTCCTTTTTTAAAAATTGTTGATAGGAGAGTGAAACATATCCTTGATTAATGATGTAGCTCTTCTGATATCTTCCATTCTATGCACTTTTTTTTAGGTATGAAGCGATGGTGTTGTTTTCTTTTTATCTCACCTACGTTTCATTTATGAAATGGAACAAACAAGTGGAGGCCTTTATCAAGAGACATCTTTACAAGAATCGAGTCACTCGGGTGCGAAGCACCGATCAACTAATGCCTACGGTAAGTCTTAACGGCAACAATACACTTATACAGTAGTTATGGATACATTTTATTAATTTGGCAGTCTGGCTGAAATGTCCTGTCTTCGGTCACTGGTGATATTTTTTATTTTTTTAAATTAATAACCCAAAAGAATTAATTTTTTTCCCAGTTATTAAAAACATTTTAGAAAACTTTTTGTTTTAATTTATTTAATTTTTTTTTAAGCTAGTAAAATATTTAGTTTGATTCATAGCTAAAATAGAATTAAATATTTTTAGTATAGTGCAATAATATTAATAAGAGGTAAAAATGAATCGTTTTGTACCAGCGGTTTGGGCCTTAGTAGAAGATTTTTAAATCAGAAAACAACTGTAATAATGCGTAGAATAAATTACGGTCAACAGAAACAAACAATTTTTTAGAAAATTCATTAATTTTATAAAATATATGCATATAAAATTTTTCTTCCAAATACCTACAAATTTTCAGTCGATTTAATATGAAATCGTTATGTATAACAACATTTTAATGATTTAAACTAAAAATTCGCATAATATATAATTTTTTTTTATTTAAAAAAATAGGTATATTTCTTTTGACTATTTTTCTTGTATTCTCAAGAAAAATATGTAATTCAAATTTGTCGGTATAAATGCTGCTTTTTAGAATAATTTTTGGGAGCCTTCAAATATATACTTTTATTTTTATTTTATTTTTTTTTTCAAACAAACGTGTCATTTTTAAAAGAGGTTAAGTAATTTTACTTAATTATTTAGCAAGACCAAGGAATAAGAAATGAAAATATTAAACACTCTAACACAAACTGAAATAACTAGAGACTAATATCGATTAGATATTCTCATACTTATTATTTAAAATTTTTGTAAATTTTTTTCTTTTACCCAGAAAGTAATAATTTAATCTAAAGGTTCCCACATTTGAGCCTAATAGTTATTGGAACATTTCCTTTCTAGTGGATCTTTTCACCTATTTTTTCATAATCTAATCCAGAAGTTGATCCAGAATTTTACAAAGTGACTTTCTTAGCAATGTAACTAAATTTTTTTTTTTAAGATCAAAAATTTTAAATTTAGGAACACTATTTTTGTTCAAATCAATTTAAATATAACATTTTTATTTAAAGTAAAATTTTTCTAAATTGGATTTAATTTAATATCTCTTTTAAAGTTCCAACTCACCATGAGAAAGATAAAAGAGAATAATAATAAAACGGAAGAGAATCGCTTATCATTTCAACATTTGTTCTCAAAAGAAAGTTTATTAGATATGACATCTACTTATAGTTTTAAAATTTTATCAACATCTATATTTCTTTTTGAATGAGTAAACTCTTTGTAAAAAGTGATAGGAATTAATTATTTGTTTTCTATAATGGTCATTTTTTTAACTTTCTGTAAAATATAGCTAGTATATAATATATGTGTGATAAGTGAAAGCAATGTTTTGCTTTATTTTTAGTTTTTATCCTAAGAATAATTAGTTTTGAGGCCAAAAAATCCTCCTAAAAAGGAAAACTCTGTTCCTTTATTATCTATAGGAATCGCTCATAAATGCGGTCTCCTTAATATATTATTATTCTTGTTCTTTTCTATTTAAAAATGAATGCAATACTTTACTTACATGCTTCTCAGATACTTTAAGAATTGTATTTATCTTTGTATTTTAACACAAATACTTTTGAAACAGGAGACCTGTAAGTTGAAGTAAAGCTTTACACCGTTTAGTGAAGTAAAAATTGATACTTGAATGTTTTAATCATATTTTTCAATTAATATTAATTTACCTATGAATAGTATGGGACTTATAGAAATTGAAATTAATTGTAATGTAATGATTAATTCATCAGCAAATAATGAAAATAAAAATAAGAATTTTTAGAGTGAATCATTTATAGCTAGGATAGAGTAAAATAGCCTTATCGAACGTTACGAAATTGACGAAAATGTGTAACGCTTTCAATAACCTTTTCATTCTTTGAGTTCTTTTACGAATCGATTCAAGCCTGTCCAGCATCTCTCGGGCCATTCCATACGATTCTATAACACGGTCAAATCTGAGAATCTGTCATTTCTTGCTGTGGTGCATCTCTGTCAAGCCCTTCCTTTGCCTCGACCGAAATTTCCGGTGGTTTTCCATCGCTCTAGAGCGTCGTAAATGGTAAATGATGGCCTTGCGTAGACCATTGATATTCGGCTCTTTCCATCATTCGCTAAAGTCCCATGAGACCAGACGATCTGTGCTTTACTAAAAATTATTATTATTATTTTTCACAAAAACACGGAGCATCTAAAATTTAAAAGTTATAAAAAAAACCTAAATTTCATTCCATAAATAGGTGAATTTCGGAATAAAAGGCGAGAATATGTATGGTATGTATTAATAATAAAAAACAATGTTAACAAGTAACGATTCGTCATAATTACATTCGTTCTTTTTAAAATAACCGAAAAGAGCATCAACTTTGAGGAAGTTCTTCGGCACTTAAAATCGAATAAATTAACACACAACAACCAATACCTCTTTATGCAGTTGCAGTCTACTGGCGATATTCTAGCTTATGTAACACATTTAGAATAAAGCCTTCTAGACCGGTATAGAGACTTTCGCGATAGCTCTGGGTTCTAGCTCTTCAAAGGCCTTCTATCTGCTCTAACACTATATCTCTCTTGGCCAATTATCATAGGTTTTCTTTCTTTTCAAGGTAGTAATGGATTCGAGGATAATTTTCTAACCTTCCGAATTCATAGAGAAAAATGATTTGAATTCCCCCTAAAGCTTGCTTTGCTCGTAGCACACGATTCGCCGAATCCGAACACACCCCGACGTTGTCAATCTAAATAAAATCGATTCAATAATTTCTTCGAGCGCTAGCTCAAAAGGAACAGAAATCAAGCCCAGTCCGTATGGCCAAATCACAAATCCCCTTCTCTATTTCAAAGCAAGACTCTCCATTGTTTTAATGTCAAGGTTAAAAAACTCAGTTTATTTGAATTGATTTTAATCCATTTTTTGTTTTGATTTGTTTTAATCGTCATATGTTTTTATTTTTCTGAATCTCCCTTTTTCTCTATTACTCAGTGAAGACTCAAACATAAACCTCTATTTTGGCAAATTGTAACTAGGGAAAAAGAGGCGTTGGCTCAGATCGCTACCATTTGGCACACTACTTGTATTAAGTTATCTATCTATCTATATATATATATATTCGCCATTATTCACTTATTTTATTTTTCTCGTTTTCCTTTTCCCAGTATTATATACATTTCTCAACATCTTTTTTGCTATTAAGATGTTTACTTATATGTAGTAGACTATATGCATGTACCAAGAAAATTTTCTAGGTACATTATTTTCGAATAAACGAATAATTTTTTTTTTTAATGAATTTATTTTAACATTCTTTTAATGTTTCCCTTTCGTTAAGCTATATAAATCATACATTAAATGTATATTTTGTATAAAAACAATTGCACCACCAAGAAAGCGTAAAGTTGGGAAATGAAATTCATTTTTTACACGCTTTTTATTAGCTCCACCTGTATCTATCTATGTAGGTATTTATCTATGTATCAATGTGACTTTTGTTCTGTTAAACATTTCTCTATAAAAATAAATAAGACTAAAAAGTAATAACATAATTTATATTTTAAAAAAACTAAAAAACACGCTTCTAAAAAGTATTACATTATTTTGTACTTTTTAGAAGCGTGTTTTTTAGTTTTTTAAAATATAATTTATTTATTTTTTTTGTTAATAAAATCCAATGAAGCTCACGATGAAGATTCCCCACTTATAGGTATAGGTAGACCCTTTCATTTTTGTGTGAGTAATCAAACATAGAATTTTAGAAGAAGGTGTTTGTGCTCCCGGATCTTGAAGGACTGAATAAATTGCAAGGCTCGGGAAAGAGGCTGGTGGGTCAGAGTTACAGTGCATAAATATCAAGTATTGACGAATTAAGTTGCTTGGCAGTTCTTCAATTTGTTTGCGAAGATTTGTTCCAATTCGTTTCATTGCGTGCTTCATGGGGGAATAATAATTGTTTTATTTATTTTGAGAGCGAGGGTGGCCGTGAAGAGTGCTATCGTCAGCAAAACATTGAATGGGATTAGAAGTTATATTAATTTGGTCGGTATGTATTAATGGGAATTCCTGAAATTCGTAGAACGCCGGCATTTTGTAGAGAAAGAAGTGGGTGATATTCCATCAATACTAGGATTTTAATGAAAACTCACAAACCGTTTGCACATATTTACTGTGAAGCCCAAGGCAGTCAGTTTATTTACGTTAGCTTGAGAAGCAAACGATTTAATTAATAAAAATACAAAATGTTAATAATTTATTATTAATTAGCAATCCATTCCCAAATTCGGTGGGAAATACTTTGATTGAGGTTATTGCTGTCCT
Source organism: Forficula auricularia (assembly GCA_024734495.1). NCBI lineage: Eukaryota > Metazoa > Arthropoda > Insecta > Dermaptera > Forficulidae > Forficula > Forficula auricularia. The sequence goes on from JALMQS010000099.1 coordinate 68,897,640, forward strand.
TTGGAGATATCTCATCTTGCCGAGCGTTGCTTTAAGCTAAGCTACGCATTACCTCCAAGTTTTGCCTGTTGGGTAAACGTCTTTATTTGAATGTGCCGGCCTATTATAACAATATGTCTACACCCCTTCTGGATGGTACATTTTTTCGTCAGTTAGTTTATTATGTATGCTTCATTGTTTCGGGGATGGCTTGGCCCCTCAAGGATTCTCACTTGGTGGGAAAATGAAATAAGACAACAGTCTCTTGACGAGAAATTGATTCCATTTCGAGGACACTCTAAACGAGAAAAATTCAAAAATAAAATAGAGATTATTTTCAAGAGCTTTTGTAAATATTATTATAAATTCATAAATAATATATTATTGAACAACTCTTGTTTTTATAGAGAATACTATCTAAGGTCTTTTTTCACCGAATCAAAATTCATTGAATTGGTGTTTATTACTAAATCGTGTTTCGGTTTCCCTGTTAAAGCCAAGAATTTATTCAAATGCCAGTCGAGATTACATTAAACAAATAAATCAAATAAAAAAATCAAATGAGAGGAATAAATTCATCAATCAAAACTTTCTTTAAAATAGAAATCATAAATTTATTAATTTATTCCCTATACTGGAGTATAATTTATAATATAACCCCTCGCTCGTTTCTGCCTGTGTCGTTTGGTTTGGGGATGAATCGAAAATTCAATTTCACCTCCCAACCCTCTTCTCTCTCGCCTCATTTAATTATGCGTTGTGCTTTATTGGAGAGATTATCCCTCTTTCTAGGGTGATTTGGCATTAGGAAAAATAAATTAAGGCTAAATATCTGTGGAATTCGAAATTTCGCTCTATCGTTGTACCTATATGGGATGAGTGTGTGATATTCTTCTTAATTTTTGTTTGTTTTATTATTCTACCCCCTGCAAAAATTACTTTAATAGAAGTCAATGAGTTAAACTAGAACATGACCTTTGCTCTCTTTTATTTATTTAACCCCTTGTAAAAAAGCCAAAAGCTCTTTCTTTATATAAGAAAAAATAAAAGAAATAAAAGAATAATTTCAGAAATTCTACTTCATGGCATCATGGCTAAATTACATGGTACATATTCAAAAGAGATGGGTGAAAACTGTTCAAAATTGTATCTACAAGTGTCGTGTCATCACATTTAGAGTCCTGTTAAAATATATCTAATATTATGACCGCTTAATTCACAATCATTTTATTGAAGTTGGCAGAGGGACCATCTTTATTAAATTTTATTAGTTCTAGAGTAGTTCCTAAAATAAAAAAAAAAATCTTTTTTTCTTGCTTAATTTTTCAATATATGAATAAATAAAAATTCCTCGCTCTCTAAAAGTGATTAGGTATTTGAATTTGAATTTTTTATTTGCATTATTCAACAAATAGAGTGGGTGATTTTATTAGTAGGAAATCTTGTTTCCGTGAAAAATTTGAACACTTTACACTTAGATCTTTCTGTTTCAAGATTCCCTGTGCCCATAAAAGTGGTTTCTAGAAAATGACCCTTCCCCTTTCTTTCTCTCTGTACAGACAGTATATGTGTTTCCGAAATGCTGGCTCGGCCGTTTTTGAACCAATAATTCTGACATTTTGAAATTAGAGGTTTTGGATAATTCATAAAAAAGTTTTTTTTTTTTCAATACCTTATCCCTAGCCACGTGTATGTAGCATCTTCGAAATTTCTTAAATGATTTAGATAAAAAAAAATGTTTGAGTGAGCAGAAGGCCTCAATGTCTACAAAAAAGCTTTTATTAATAATTTACGAAAATTGACATTTTCCGAGATATTTATTATTTATCTTAAAAAAAAAAGAAAATAATTTTTTATTATTATAATATAATTTATTTGTTCTTTTTATCTAATACATTCACCTCAGCAATTAAGAATATTTTCGTCCAATATATATCCTTTAATGGAAATTGATAGAGAACACCTTTTTACTTTATCCAATGCGAAGCATGGGGAAAGTATTGTAATCGGTCTGGTTTAAATTAAAATATTTAATAATTTTGATAACTTCTTAGTGGCAGATTTGTTTTCATTCAGTAATTTAGGAGATAAATATATACATAATATAGATTATATTTTATTTTAGGTATTTAATTATTTATTGTAATTATCGCATTTGGACACTTAAGTTTAAAATAAAAAATCCTGATAGTGTTCTCTAAAGTAAATTAAATTCCCAAAAATATAATTAGTTGGTAGCATTAAGACTGACTAGCAGGTCATATAAATAATCTAAAGGTACTACGATTATGTATTGCTGGCATATTTAAGGCCGCTTTCGATTGGAAAAGATTCATCTGCGCCTTAAGTTCAATTTCCACTCATTTAGAACGGTCTGAATTGCGTTGTCAGACGCTCGCTCATTTGATTAAAACCTTAATTTTTAACTATTATTGAAATATTTAAAATCAAATAATATTAATTTTTACTTATCATATTAAATTAATGTTTATTCATTTTTGTTGTGATATATCGAAAAAAATTATTTAATTGGGAGGCATTATAAAAAAAAAAAAAAAATTTAAATTGTCATGGTAGATTGAAACTGAGTCTCACTTATAATCTCTCTCGAGCCAAACATGTTGTCAGAAATACACGTATTACGAAAATACCCCCTAAATTTCACTTCTCAGTCAAAATTTGAATGCACTCATATCAAAAGTTATTGCGTTCTTTTCAAAAAGAATCTATAATTATTTTCCCTAAATTAATAGTAGATAAATTAAAATTTAAATAAATAGACAAAGATTGAAAAATTAAATATCTTTTTATATAAATAATTTTATTTTGTATTTTTTTAATTTAAACTATTTTATTTTTCCCTAGAAGTTTAGACCAAGCTTTCGTCCTAACATACTCTGTTTGCCTTTGATCTAGATTGATTAATATGAATTAAGGAAGCAAAAGTTTTTCAAAACATTAAATATTTGAGCTCAGAGACCCAAAGCCATTCCATCATTTGGCTCTATGATTAAAAGTTTAGGTCCCTCCAATATTTCAACCTTGAATGACAAGAGACCTTCGATTAAATAAACTAGATTAGTTGGATTTTATTATAAACGAGCTTTTCGTGCGTGCCTTCGGCACGCCCTTGAAGCTCGATCCTCCAGGCTGGTGCCCTGGCGGGCGGCGTCTCGGTCAAAAAATTTTATTCCTCTTAAAAAACCACACTCCAAATGTATACCTGTAAACTCCCGAAAATACATTGTCTCTTAAAAGTTTCGCCTCATTTTCGTCCTGACACAGCCACAGAAATGAGGCTCTAGATATGAATCTGGAAGTATTTTTTTTCTATAATCTACAGCATTGTGATATTTTTTGTGTGGAAATAGATTTATTTAAATAAGTGGGATCGTGTGAGAAGGAGAATTATATTATATCATTTTTTAAAATTTGGGATCGATAATAATCGATATAAGGCTCCAAATATTTAAAAGAGATCAGGTGTTGTTTGTATGACAGGCTGCTCCATCCAGTATTGCCATGAGAAACTCGGGCATGCGTGTCTTAAGTCGTTCAATTTTGTAAAAATCAAAAAATAAGAATAACAAAATTTAGATTTTTAAAAAATTACAAAAAGTGGCAAATTATTAAAAAATAAACAAATAATATATAAAATATAAATCAAATAAGATGTGATTAATTTCTTCTTCTGTGCGCAAAGAAAAGCGAATTGAATATTTAATTTTTGAGTGGTGAAGGGGGGGGAATAATTATCAATATATTTAATGTTTCTTAATTTAAAATCAATTGGAGTCTTTCATTTCAAAATTCGAGTTAAAATTACAATTATATTTCAAATTTGCCTCGACTTATCTCGACTCAAAACACAAATATACCGACGGCATCAGCGCCCCTGTCGGCAGCATTAGGTCAGCGTTGCTGCAAATTAATCTGCACTATTCTTATTATAATAATAATATGTACTATAAAATTAACTTCCAATTTGACTACCTAAATAAAAAGGAGTATTAAATAACTTACTAAATTCAATTGCTTCATTCCACTATTTTTGTATTAATTCAATTGGTTAATCCAAATATTTGGAGAGCACTACGGTATCTCATCCTCAGTAGAAACCACTATCTCACCAATCAACCGACCTCATCAGCTTGCACAAATCAACGAAAAAAGCTTGACAATACAATATCACAGTATAAGATGACAACCATATTGATTAACATTCAATATTTTAACGAAATAATTTAGTACTCACCAAGCCATTTAAATTTCATATTACTATTAAATAACATCAAATGTAAAGGAAAGTGAAATTGCTTTCATTCTAAACTAAAAAAAAACTTAAATAAATGCAATAGTTAATTTTCCACGTTGAATTTTCCGGACGAGGATTTGTAATTTCTTTTGCTTTCTTAAAGGCTTCTCCAAGCATCCTCGAGCCCGCCCGCCTCCTTTTGAAGCGACGGGGTTCAATGTCTGATGAGAGGGTACCGGTACTTTTACCAGCATTGGTTCGCGAACAGGCCAGGGAGAACACTTTAGTTATTAGAAGCGTTTAATTCAAACGTGAATATATTAATATATACATATATTGTTATATACATATACTATATATATATTTTCTTTTCATTAATTCTGTAGACGACTATTTTTCTTTTACTTTCCAATGTTGTTAACTCAACTTTTGGTCTTGAATCTTTCTTCTTATAATACCATCGATCAATCTATCAATGGACAATCCATCCAACAATATGATTCTCTTGCATACTTTTCAATTTCAATTGAGGGCTCTCGTAGTGATGCACGCTCTGAAGGGCAAGCAAGGTGAAGGGCCCCGATGTCCGAATGCACCACTCCGCCAACAGTAGCAATGCTTTTTCGTCTTTTTCTCAATTTTCGTTCTCTTCCTACTCTTCTTCCTTTTTTTCTTCTATTTTCTGATATTTTTTATTCCGCCCTTTGAGAGCCTTAAGCTTGAATTATCCTGATTATGTGTTGTTTCAGCACCAGACCGCAGCACAGACGCTGGTGAGCGAACAAACCTAACTTCTTTCTCCGTTTGAAAACTTTTTCTTTATTTCTTACTTGCATTTGATGAATATAATTTTGACTCATCTTTGATAGTGTGTTTAGTGAAGGCTGTTTGTTTTATTTTCATTAACACTTTGCATGCGTTTATTTTATGATCTCCATATTTTTTGCATGATTCCAAATAAATAAAAACATTAATTTTGGAGAGAAAAAAGTTATAAAATATTTTTTCGGATAAGATTACACTGATTATAAGATAACCGTCTAGATATTGGTTCAAATACTTCACTTTCAAAAATCATTTTAATCCTAAAAGCTAGGCAAAAAAATTATATTAACATTCTTGAATTAGAAATATATAGTAATAGAGTATACAGCGGGCGTAAAGTGGGGAATATCCGACAAGCGAGAGTAGCCGGCATGAAAGTGAGAGCTTATGGTCAATGTAACATTAGCCGAAGCGAATGCCGTAACTTTAATTGTCGAGTGTTTCTCACTATGCCCATGCCATACATTATATTTTTTGTAATACCAGCTGAGAAAGAACGATTTGAGAGAGAAAATAACCCATAGCTTTTTCAGTAAGATCTGGCGGTCTAAGTGTTATTTCTAAAGTTTCATCCATTATTTTAGGCACTGAATAATGATCATTTTAATATAAATAATACTTAATGGAGACAAGTATAGTTTGAGAGTGGATTAAACTACCAGGTAGATTTCATATCTTATTTAAAATGTTTCACCTAGAACCGACACATATTCCTTAAAAATTACATAGTTTAAAGTTGTTTACAAGAATCTATCTCGCTGTGAATGTATAAATAAATAATAAACATGCGAGAAAGTAACGTAAAGTTTTTTTTTTTTTTTTTTTGGCTTTTCGGCCTTTCTAGCCATAAGCCATTTACGATACTATTTATTTTCTTTAAATTTGTCTCTACCCCGGGGGTCAGATTTTAGCCGGATGCCCCGAGCCGGATTCGAACTCGGGTCCTCTTGGTTAGCTGGCTGACATGCTACCGCCTAGCCTACCCGACCCCCATGTAACGTAAAGTTAAAGTTGTAAAGAAAAGTGAAACTTTACGCGTATCGTGAGAGCAAAGACTATGTATTATAGTGAGTCCGAAATGAGTCGGTTTCCCTCCAGCAAAAACGTCTCTCGAAAATCGAATTTTCGCGACTGGTATTACAAAAAATTTATTAACATATTCTTAAGCTGGGCTTTCTTTACATTCTTATTCCATTTCAACTCAATGGAAATAAATAAGTAGCCTTTTATTGCTTTTTACACAACTCTAATCATTCTCATTTTCTTGTAATTTTCATTTTACTCTGCACGAACTCATATCAATCTCTCTTTGCTCATACTCTCTAATATATTTTTTTATTTTCTTATTTTTCTTTATCTGCCTTTCATTTTTTTTTACATTATTTTTCTATAAATTCATTATGATTTTTCTTTTTAACATTTTCAACGTTAATTTTGATATTATTGCCAAAGGTTAGAAAGACAAACAAGCATGAAGGATTCTTTCGTTAATTAATCATTTTTGAAAGTATTTTTATGATATAATGTAAATATCTAATCTATCATTAATATCTTCAAGAAATTCAGAAATTTTACATCTGCTTTTCTTAAATAAGTAGACCACTTTTTAGTGTTTGAAGCCTGTTAGAAATAATATGCACCTGTTTAATATATTAAGACATGAGAAAATATTTTACTTTTTTTTCCTCATTTAGAGTATCATCAAAGATTTTTTTCTATAATTATTTTATTGATATTACCTTATCAATTCTTTAAAACTTAGGGAAATTAGCTTTTTTTTGTTTATTTTTTAATGATAGTAGCTATAAAAAATTTCAAAATTTTTTGGACTGAAATCCGGCATCAAAAACAATAAACCGTAAAATAAAATCATTAATTTGAATAATATAGCTGTGTATTTTTTAATTTATTTCGAAGTGAATTGAATATTTTCATTTATAAAAAGGTGTATAATAAATAAGTCATATTGTATAATTAAAAAGAAAAACACATTCAAATTATTATTTATCTATTTTTTATTCCTTCTGGATCTGTATTTTGGTTGTATAAATAATTAAAAAATATTAGATTAAATACTTTTTGAAAATCACCATTGATATTATACTTGCACTAAATGCTATTTTTGATTAAAATTTTTTGATTTTCTTCTGTAAGATTAATAAATAACTCGGCTACAAATTGAATTATCATTTTTAAATGAAGTTATTTTATTTTATATAACATAAAAATAATATTATTAATAATTATATATATATATATATATTATATTATAATATTATTAATAATAATAATAATTAAGAAAATTGTCCAAAATACATTCCCTAATAGAAAATATTCTCTTTTTTTCCAAAAGTCTTTCATATATGAATATTGAATACCTTTTGACTCTCGTCCCACCAATAATTAAATTAGTTTTAATAAAAATACAAATTTTTCTTCTTAAAAATCATTAGTTGTTGCATTTACGCGGTGACCTCCCGAATAATTATTAAAAGGGAAACAAACTAAATATGACAAAAACAAAAACCCAAGTAATATTTCACGGTTTTCAATGTTAAACATATATAAAAAAGTTAGTTTAATTTTTTTTAATTTTTTTTTAACTATGCCATTAACATAGGTTCTAACTGGCCCGGAACGCTTGGTGTGACATAGACTAGAATGAATTCAGGCAGGCCAAATCAGCATTTCTGTCCAGCAAAATTGCTCTTCTCACGAACTTATTCTATCCCTTTGATATTAGACCATTTTCAAGTATTTTTTTTTCAAAGTTAATGTAATTTGTCAAAGATTGGAAAAGAAAAAAAATTGAAGACGCGATGTGAATAGGTAATTTAAAATTTTTTCATTCAAATTAGGACAAGACATTTTAATTCGATCACGTCTAATTAGACTTACACTAAAATAAATCTAGGTAAATTAGAAGTGTTTAAATAGAATTTGCAAGACAACTTTTAAGGCGATCGGGAAAATACTCTGTTTACACTACCGACTATCATAAACGTACGTTGCCCTATATTTTATACATTCTATTTACTAAATAAAATGCTCGTAAAACATAATTGCTTCTTCCTTCGACAAGCAACAAGACATAACAGCTGAATGATAGATAAAAAACAACAAAAAACAAAATAAAACAATAAAAAAGTTTTTTAACCTTCCGCCTTTTGATAGGTGCTCTAAGAATTTAGGTTTCACTCACCGGGCAAGTCTAAGCCCGATCTTTATTTTTAAATAATTTTCGAAAATCTACTCCAAATATAATTTCTTCTAAAAATTCGAAATTGTTTGGTTTATAAATTCATATGAGATACAAATTATTTTGATATAGGTACCTAGCTCTCATTAAAATTATATTTAGAATTGAAATTTTATATATATGATAACTACCTACCTATATCCCTATGACTTTGAATGGCTATTGCCCTTCTGTTTTTAACTTTTCCAAATTCTACACTTTTCATATTAAATTGAAAGTTTTTGCCTAGAGTAACAGAATTTTTATATATTGAAGAAGACAATAAAAGAGTGTGTCTTCTGCTGGAATTATAAATTTTATTTATTTATAACGAGTTATAAATAAATAAAATTTAACTAGTTATATATAAATAAAATTTATAATTCCAGCAGAAGACACACTCTTTTATTGTCTCCTTCAATCTACACTTTTCAACTCTTTAACTCCATTATTGCTTTCAACGCTGATTTTCCTTGATTATTTTTATCAAAATAATTTCAATCGTTTTTGAGATATTTTATTAAGACTTAGGCAAGCCGGAATATATTTTTTTTTAACATCATTATAATCCCAATTTTTATTTGTTATGTAATAAAAATAAAACTATATAAAATATACGAGGGGCAGGGATGTTGTGTTCTAAAGACATAATATCTCGTAATTAAATCGCATCAGATTTTTTTATTTAATTGAATATATTTTATTGCTATAAATAATAACATTTTAATGTCCTATTATTATTATTATTGTGAAATTCAGACCCACTTCCCTCCCAGCTATTTGAATATTTGAATTTGGATGTTGTTAATGTTCAATAATCAGAGCCATCATTAGCCTCTCTTAGTGATGTTGTCTCAATTCTACGTGAAATTTTTACTTTATTTTCGAACATTATAATCAAAAAATTTCAAGTAAACATCAACTTCCAGTTCTTCGATTTTAGCCAAAATTTTGAGGTACTTCTTCTAGCCTCTAGATAGCTTAAGATTCAAATTCAGAAACTATGCGACTTACTTATGAACGATTAAAATAAATAATGTTTTGACTCTAAGCTGCGGAATTAATGAATATTGAACGCTAAGGCGCCTGCCGATGCAACCTCAAGCAAAGACCGTTCTATTTGAATGCATACCCTAGAGAATACAGGCGGCGCTGTGTCTTTCGAATCAGTCTGGCTGGCTTCAAATTATTCCAACCATAGAGTATATATACTCTATGATTCCAACATTTTCGAGAGTTTGAAAAATAATTACCCCAAAAATCTGTTAATTTTTATTCAATGTGAAATTTTGGGTTATACATAAAAACAGATAATTTTAAAATATTCATTCAATTCATGGAAAGGATAATTTTATTAGACATAAGAAATTACTTTGTAAAGAAATGATTGAATTATCCCAAAATTAAGATGAGTTAATTACTATCCATTAGTCAAAGAATAACAAATTTTTGCATTTTAAGAAAAGTTTCCTATTATACAAGTTATATGTCTTAGTAGAGATTTGCTTATAGTCCAGGCAAATTACGATTTTAACAGAAAATAATTCCCGGTAAAGATTTTATTGCTGGAATGCCTTTATTGGTACTCCAATATTACTACCCTAAGTTTTTCCCCAAATCTGTTTTGCGAAAATTTTTCTACGGGCCTCAAAATGAGAAAATTTCGGAGATTTTTCAATTTTTCTTGAATAACTCTAAAACGGCTTATCAAATCAAAAAGATATCTATTAGATAAATTAAAGCTGTTTAAATTACGAGTGAAATGATAACAATTTCATCTATTTAGGTAAAGTAGAACTGGTACTAGCGCCTGTCAAAAAACAGCCCCCGGGATCATTTTTGAATATCCCTAAAACTCGTACTTTTTTCGATTTTTCCCCATTTTGACCATGAAGGAGCACGTTTTAGACAAAAACGAGTCTATACATTTTTAAACTAAATTAAATTTGCTACAATTTAAACAAAGTTTCATCTTCATTGGATAATGGTAACCTGTGCCGCAATGTGGTTGAAGTTTGCAGTATTTTGCAAAAAATCGCAGTTTTTCCTTCATAAAATAAAAACCACTCATTCTAGAAACTTGATTTTTGTCTCATTCTCTAGTTTTACTTGGAACACTTTTTGATAAAACTCTTATATTTATAGATATCCAGCATTTTCGATGACGCTTTTGAGGATTCGGATCATATCCTGTCAGGAAAATGTAGAATATCTATAAATCAAATAGTTTTGTAAAAATGTTGTCCAAGTAAACGTTTAAGTCAACAAAATTTTCTGGACAATGAGATAGGAATCAAACTTCATCCTCATTGCGCCACGGGTTACCATTATCCAATTAATAAAGATAAGAGTAAATAAATATTATATTTAATATGGATTTACTATGAGTTAAGGATACTAGGTCACTTATTTCACATTAAAATTAAAAAATTAAAAGATATAAATTTTTTCTTTTTCAATATATATATTTCGGGCTGTCAACCCATCTTCAGGAAATACAGAAAGTAACTCGTAACGGAGTTACTTTCTGTATTTCCTGAAGTGGGTTGACAGCTCGAAATATATATATTGAAAAAGAAAAAAAAATTATATCTTTTAATTTTTAATTTTAATGTGAAATAAGTGACCTAGTATCCTTGACTCATAGTAAATCCATATTAAATATAATATTTATTTGCTCTTATCTTTATTAAAGATGTTTCACCTTGCACCAACACCACAATCTCTGCTAATTATTATCCAATTAAGATGAAACTGTGTTTAAATTGTAGCAAATTTGATCTAATCTAAAAATGTATAGAGTGGTCTTTGTCGAAAACATGCTCTTTCATGGTAAAAATGTGGAACAATCAAAAAAAATAAGAGTTTTAGGGATATTCAAAAGTGATCGCGGGGGCTGTTTTTTGACAGGCGCTAGTACCGGTTCTACTTTGCCTAAATAGATGAAATTGTTATCATTTTACGCCTAATTTAAGGAGATTTAATTTATCAAATAGATATCTTTTTGATTTGATAAGAGTTATTCAAGAAAAACTGAAGGGACTCCAAAATTTTCTCATTTTGAGGCTCGTAGAGGGGTTTCCACAACGCAGGTTTGGGGGAAAACTTAGTACCTAATATTGGAGTACCAATAAAGGTATTCCAGTAATGGGGTCTTTACATGGAATTATTTCCTGTTTATGCTATTTTTTCACGTAATTTGCCTGGACTATTAATATATTTATTTAAAAAAAAGCTTATAATAGGAAAATTAATAAAATGCTCAGTTTCTTTTTTCCTACAATAATATCAAAATTCCGGTTTTTATATTTAAAGTCAATTTGAATTATATCTTCAACCTATGTGGCCACCACACGACATTCACATTAGTTTCTCCCTTATTTGAAATCAATATACACATTTTCTTTCAACATACAAAAACTAGCGTTTTGTATTATCTAATCTTAAAGAAATATTTATTAATATTTAAATAATTAATAAAATCAAGATGGGCTGTTAATTTTGCCGCTGAGTATTCATTTTACATTAAAATAAGTTTCTATTTACAATGACTTCTTTCGGAAATGAGGAATATGCGGACATCCTTTATTGTTACGGGTTTTGTAATGGTGATTCGACTGCAGCACACAGAGAATACCAAAGGCCATAGGTTTCCCTAACCGTCATCTACCCAACGTAAGCAAATTTGGTACGACATATCGGCGCATTCGAGAAACTGGATCGGTTAAAAATAATTTTTAAGAAAAAAATAAAAACCGACTTCAAAAATTAAATGCAACAAATAAAATACACTAAAAGGTATAAAATGATTATTATCTTATTTAGTTACAACTAAACGACGAAATATTAACATGAAATTGCTTTTTGAATTCGGTACCAAACAAACTATACCTATAAGCGAGCGTACCCGCCAAACGTACTAAGTAAGATCCGTCGAGTGCGATTCATAAAAGGTATATGTTTGGCACCAACTTCAAAAAGTAATTTCATGTTAATATTTCGTCGTTTAGTTGTAACTAAATGGGATAATAATTATTTTATACCTTTTAGTGTATTTTATTTGTTGCATTTAATTTTTTGAAGTCGGTTTTTATTTTTTCTTAAAAATTATTTTTATTTTTCTCTTTTTAGTGATGTTATTAATAGTGATCATATCATCAGAACTTGACCAAATTAATATGACACCATCCCTAAGAAACCCCCTTTTGGATAAAAAAAGAACCATCGAAATCGGTTTATAAACAAAGAGGTTAGGTCAAACAAACCTAATAAAAAAGGTCTAATACCTATGAAAAAAAAAACGAAAAAAAAATGGGACCAATCGGAAGCTAGACTGGACCCAATGCAAAAAAAATTTCAAAATCGGTTGACAATTGGCGGAGATATGAGGTAACATAGTCACAAAAAAAAATTCAGTCGAATAGAGAACCTCCTCCTTTTTTGAAGTCGGTTAAAAAGTCTCGTCGGCGTCGTTTGAGCGACCCTGCCAGAACTCACGTTCATGAACCCATTGAAGAGGACCAAATCTTAGAATGTTTTCAACAAGACGCCCCAGCTTCAACGAACGCCTTGGCTTGACGCAATGGAAAGTTTGGTTCACTCTCCATAGAGCACATCTATATCCGTACCATTACACGGCAGTACATTTTATTGAGGAGGGATATCCTGTCAGAAGGATTGATTTTTATTAAATAATCACATTGAAAATCTGATTACCTGAAAAAATTTTGTGGACTCATGAACCCAAATTCGGCCGCAATGGTATTAGAAATTCTCATAATGCACATTTTTGGGTTCCTAAGAATAATAATAAAAAAAAAAGTGAAAGAAAGGGCTCATCAAAGATGAAATTAAATCGTTAAATGTGTTGATGGGGATCGTCCACAAACATTTGATCGGTCCATTCTTCTGCCGGAAAACCTACTAAATGGAATAACTTATGAAAGTTTTCTAAAATAAGAATTGACGACCCTGTTGAAGGATGTGCCGTTAGAAGGCGTAGGCTGTATACTTCCATACGTAACCGAGGGCAGCACTTTGAACAAGGTTATAATAATTGTCGAATACTCACGAAAGCGAAAAGAAAAACCCTATATTTTTAACTTTTTTTAAAGTTTATAAAACGAGGATGTTTTTCCTTATTTTTTACATCAAATGTATTGGACTTTTTTTGTAATCGTCTTCGATCTAAATGACATAAAAAAAAATTCATAACTTATTAGTTTTGAAATTATTGGATAAAAATACTTGGTAGGTTTCACTTAATGTGAAACCTACCAAGTATTTTATCAATAATTTTTAAAAAAATGTTTCACCAAGTACCAACACCAAATTCCTTAAAAACTATTATTAGTTTTGACCTATTATTTCGGAGTTTATGTAAGCCCCACAATGGATTTTTTAAAATAATCTCATATACATCAGCTATTAGAAAAGTGTCTATTGAGCCCTCAGAGTGCAGTACTTTTTTACAATTATCAGCTAGTAAATGAGTAGAAAAAATAATACTTTCAATTAAAACGCATGCTTTCTATTTTGCAGTTGAATCTAGATTTAATGGATTCTACATTTTTAATTGAAATTATTTTCCTGAAACTTCACTGTTATGCATTATGTAATTAGAGTAAATTATTTAAATTCGTGACATACCTTAGAATGCAAAACAGTCAAGTAAATAATTTCATTTATAAATGTAGAATTCATAAATCATAGAGCTATAAAATAGAATGTTTTAACGGGATATTTTTTACTTGCTCCTGGTTTTGTTTTTAATTTCCTTTAGCCTAGAGAAGATGTTTTCATTACAATTGATACAATATTTTCATATTTTTTAAAAATAATATTGATTTAAACTTTTATTGCCATATTGTTTTGTTATTCCATGGTTCTATAATATAGAACAAGTTACCATATGTCAAGTTTATAAACTTTGGCCTTTACAGTCGAAATGATCACCTTAAGGACATGGCTATTAAGATTCTGGTGGGGATAGAAGGTTCTATTTTACACTTCCTTTAAAATTCAATACCAATGGAATGGAAACAACATGATAGAGAATCAACTAACCCAACATAGGAAGTCACCTATGCGAAAATCAACTGCGACGCATGATGCTTAGCTCGCAAGATCAATGGAATCGAGCGTTTTCAACAAGCTATGGTTTCAAACTCAAACTCATTAAATCAAAAACTAATTGAATGTTCATGACATTTCATTAAGTTGTTTGAGTCACTGAAAATATTTTAATACAAAAGATTTTGTTCATGGGAGTGGATCGATTAACACCAAACTATTGGACCGAATCCCAGGGCTGTAGAGAAGGGTGCAAGGGTGGAATTATTGGGCAGTCAGCCAAGAGAGCCTCGAATATTTTGAAAATAAAATTAATTCGATATATTTTTAATTGAGACCTTGCATTTGTGAATAAGTTAGGAAATTCAATTAATTATCTTTTTACGCTAGGACTTTTATAAAAATATTATTTTCTAAAATAATCTTTATCTGACTTGATTTTCCCTACCGAAAAAAAAGGGTAGAGGCGTGGGTGTTTGTGAGTTTGAGTATCCGGGTTTTGAAGGGTTGAAGATTAGAAGCGTCGGGAAAGACAGAGGCCGCGAGAGAGTTCCAGTTCCTTGAAGTCATGGGGACAAAACGTATTGGCGAATGAACTTGTCCGGCACCTTTCCAATTTAACCGCCTAAGGGCCAGTTTCATAAAAAAAAATAATCCTCGGCTTACTCAACTCCAGGTTGAGAGTGAACCTGGAGTTCCAAACAATATGAATTTCATAAAACAAAAAATTTTTAAGAAAAAAATAAAAACCGACTTCAAAAAATTAAGTGCAACAAATATAAAAATACACTAAAAGGTATAAAATAATTATTATCTTATTTAGTTTCAACTAAACGACGAAATATTAACACGAAATTACTTTTTAAAGTCGGTGCCAAACAAACTATACCTATAAGCGAGCGTACCCGCCAAACGTACTAAGTAAGATCCGTCGAGTGCGATTCATAAAAGGTATATGTTTGGCACCGACTTCAAAAGTAATTTCGTGTTAATATTTCGTCGTTTAGTTGTAACTAAATAAGATAATAATTATTTTATACCTTTTAGTGTATTTTTATATTTGTTGCACTAATTTTCTGAAGTCGGTTTTTATTTTTTTCTTAAAAATTTTTATTTTTCTCTTTTTAGTGATGTTATTAATAGTGATTATATCATCAGAACTTGACCAAATTAATATGACACCATCCCTAAGACACCCCCTTTCGGATAAAAAAAGAACCATCGAAATCGGTTCATAAACAAAGAGGTTAGGTCTAAACAAACCTAAACAAACCTAATAAAAAAGGTCTAATACCTATGAAAAAAAATCGAAAAAAAAATGGGACCAATCGGAAGCTAGACTGGACCCAATGCAAAAAAAATTTTCAAAATCGGTTGACAATTGGCGGAGATATGAGGTAACATAGGCACAAAAAAAAAAAAAAAAAAAAAAAAAAAAATTCAATCGAATAGAGAACCTCCTCCTTTTTTGAAGTCGGTTAAAAATAGTGTGGAGTTAGCTCACCCCGAGTCAAGGTTAGGAAAATAGGTTGCCAATGGCGAAATTTCCTAGATTTTAGTTATTTAAAAAAAAAAAATTGCGTTTAAATTTTTTTTTGTTTTGACATTCGTCTTGTATCATTTTATTATTTAAAAACAATCAATTTTTTTTTCTATTTAATCATATAAAAATAAAGTGGTAAAAACGTAAATATATAGATACAACTAAACTGAGACAAATCATGTAATTTTACAAATTTGAAATGTATTGAATAATTGAATATTCAATTTTAGATAGAATATGGACCAATCTTCAATTAAGAGTAAAAGATTTCCCAATTTCACAATAGAAGAAGAGAAACGTCTTGTTTTTCTGGTTAATAAATATAAAGATGTGTTGGAATCTTAGCGCTCAGATTCTGATGCTAATTTAAAGAAAAAAAAATATGGGATGATTTGGCATCAGAATTTAATTGGGGATTCCAATCGTTTCCGATCTAATTTTATTATACGAAATAAATATAAAAATTTAACTATTTTATTAGAAATATCTGCTTTCTTCGATTTTAGTTTGAAATTTTTTTAAATTTAATTTATTAGATATTTACTTTTAAAAATATACCTTAATGAATTCTTTTATTTTATTCTAATTCTGTGTTAACATAAATTAAAATTCTATATACATTTATATAGGTATATTTGGCTATATTTAATATTATATAAAAATAATAATAATAATATTAAAAAATAAATAATATAACGATTTGTTTTGAATTCTTTTGATTTGAAACTCTAACCTATAAAACGTTTTTCTAATGTCAATGAATAAAAACAGAGTTATCCCCAGGATAAAGGTTAACCCCTCAAGTTCGGAGAGTTAAAGATAGAGGGGTTAAGTCTGCGATCACCCTATGTTTTTTTTATGAAACATATTTCGAGAGCTAACCCCAGGGCCTTCTCTAGCATAGGGTCATCTTAGTTTTATGAAACTGGCCCTAAGAGTGTTGGGAATTGGCAAAACACGTTCCACTCGCAAAGCAGGCTTTCGGAGGATGATTTTAACTCATCAGATCACCTGCCGTGAAAGTATCTATAAAATAGGGAAAGTGCGGTAACACTTCCTCTATGAGCTAGCGAGTCTAGGGAATTGGTGAGGGACGAATCGTCAATTAGTCTGCCAGCTCGGTTCTGAATTGCATCCAGGGTGGCTAGAGAATGCTTGGAGGCCCCTCTCCACAGATGCTAGCTGAATTCGAGACAGGGGTGGATTCTGGCCTTGTGTAGAGGGCTCCAGGGGCCTGAAGAATCGCCTGGACCTGAATAAGAAGCCTATTTCCTTGCTGCAGATTTCGCCACAGCTATATTTTCGGAAAATTTCTCTAGCTACACTATTTAACTAAAATGACTCTCTTTTAAAAATTTTGATTTTTTTTTTTTGAACAATTTAAATAAAGTTATAATTGAATGTAATGGAAGGCAGCCCAGAGGTAGTGAGAAAAGAAAAAAATAACACATATAAAATAAAGTGTAATTTATTGGAATCCTTCCTCCTTTCCTTTCAAACGCACGTTTCTGAGGATTTTTCCCTCCTTCTTCAGGGTTTCAAAGGGTCAATGAATGAAACAAATAAAATGTTTCCTTCTTCTCTCCACAGTAGTGTTCAAAAACATTCTTCATTTTTAACAAAGGCATAGAAAAAAAATTGTTTTTCTATGCCTTTGTTAAAAATGAAGAGTGTTTTTGAACACTACTGTGGAGAGAAGAAGGAAACATTTTATTTGTTTCATTCATTGACCCTTTGAAACCCTGAAGAAGGAGGAAAAATCCTCCGAAACGTCGGTTTGAAAGGAAAGGAGGAAGGATTCCAATAAATTACACTTTATTTTATATGTGTTAATTTTTTCTTTCCTCACTACCTCTGGGCTGCCTTCCATTACATTCAATTATAATTTCTACCAGTCCGTCTCTCTCCAGAGAAAATTTCGTTGTAAAAAAATTAAATAAAGTTATTTCCTAATTAAATTTTATTCTATTGGGTGTTGATAATTAGTTGAAGAGTTTCAGGGGAATTCACTTATTTGATGAAATCATTTCATAAGAACATCAAGTTTCGTCTTCTCATTCTGTAGTGGTTTTTAAGTTCTTAGAATAAAGATATGAAATTGCGATGCTACAGACAAATAATTTATAAATTAATAACAAGGCGCCGTTAATGATTTATATTTACAAAATTTTACCTTTTCAATCAGCCATTTGTTTATTGATAAAAAAGACACTATAATAGCCTACATTAGCGAGGGTATATGCATACCATTAGAATCATATTTAAAAGAAAAAATTATGTTCAATCCATTAAACTTTAGCTAATAAATAATTACTAGAAAAAAAGCTAAATGGTTATCTATATAAATAACATATTATATTTATATTTATTTGTTTAGGTATCATGTATTATGTTATCCTACTGTGTAAGCTCAACATAATTTTTATTTAAAATTTTGGATGTCACTTTTTATAATCCAGCGATGCACTAAAAATGACGCATTTATGTTTTGCTTGCCCGGGAACTAATCTCATCCGTCGAAATGGATATAAAGTCTATTTATAATTTTTATATAATAATAAAAGATATCAGGTAAATTTTTTAGATGTTATTTATTGACATGCATACCCTTTGGAGAAATCTTTCTTTTTTTCTTTTTGCCAATATTTGATTTAACTCACTCTATTGGATTGTTAAATTTCGACTTTCTTCTAGATTTAGATTCGGAATTAACTTTCGCTTTTAGAGAATATGCCTTCTCCCTCTTTCGTGTCTATGTGTACCTCTATAAATATAATGGAATGAAGATATTTATAAGAAAAAATTATTAGGAAAAATCTAAATTTTATAAAGCAATAACTATAAAAAATTGAGTGGTTTTTTTCATTGAGGAAGCGTTGGAGCGTTGATTGACAAATGCCTGTGAATTAATGAGGCAAGCAGAGGGGTCCAAATCTCGCTAATGAAATAACGAACAGGTGAGAGAGTGGTTATCAAGTGATTAAGAGAAGAAATTTCGGTTAATAATTAATTGGCATGGTTCCTCGAGAAAGGCGGCGTTATCGATAGTTGGCAGATGGAAAGGGTTGGCAGAGGGGGCAAGCAACCCCTTGCGAGGCGGGGTGCGCCCCCAGAAGCAGTGGCAGAGGCTGCAGGGGTAGTTCAAGGCCATCAACCAACCCAACCAAAGGGCCAAATGCCAAATGCCATTTTTTGGCTCATGACAAACACACCAGCCAGGCATTCACTTGATAATAGAAAGAAAATATACGAACCAATGATGATTGAAATAAAAAGCTAAGAGGGTGCCATCCGCAAGCAAGCGAGCCCTTGAATCGATACGATTTTGTCACAATTAGCAGCGAAATAGTAATTCCCATTGCAATCAATTACAAATTACCCCAATCAATAGCTGCCCTTTTTATTCACATCTTTTTTGTCACTTTTTCTCAAAGGAAAGCTTACCGAGTTTTTTTTTAGAAAACCAGATCTTGATTGATCATCAAAGGGATTATCATCATCAATTTTAAACTTGGACAGGAATTTTATCTACCTCAACTGTCAAAACTGGCGAAGATTTGTCAATATCTTTTTTAAATTCTCTTTAATTTCTATAAAAATTATCTTTTGAAAAAATATTAAAATAAAGCCCCAGAATATGATTATCTGTATTTTGAATACAGTTGTACAGTTCTATAGATCCTGAAACATTTGGCTATTGGTTTTTGGCTACCTAAAAGCTTTGCAAATGATAAATAATCACCCCCTTTCTATATTTTGACCAGAATTCGAAGGATTTAATTTGGATTCTTCTCTTCAATTTTGATTGAAATTTTAGCTATAATCATAAATAAACGGAAAAAATACATTTCTTTAAATGTGAATTTTAAGGATGTTCTTATTTCATTGAAAGATCTAGCGATAATTGATTAAGCCATCGATTTTTCCAAATCGAAATTCATGAGAGGTTTTCTTTTCGGTCACTCAGATAGCGAACAAAGTCGATGGAATGATTGATTTTATTTAACACTAGGATTTACTCCCGAAGTAAGGACCAAAATGCCTTGATATTATTAAAAAAATTTTAATTAATTTCCTCGAGTCATTAGGCACTAGGAAAAATAAAGTAAGATAAATTACTTTAAGTCAATGAGTTTAGTTATAGGTTTACTCTTTATATTTATTAAACTCTTTTAAAAATGCTTATGCTAGTATTCTCTCTTTATTTAATACAAAAAAAATTGAAACTCACACAAAAATTGAAAGGTGACATTTGTCTCGACTCCGAGCCCACAGTCCTGGTTTTCTTTCATACTTTGCTTGATGAAATGTGTCCATCCAAAGTTTGGGACGATTTTGAACATTGTACAGACAAAAACCTTAATTTTTTTATATATTATAGAGCTGTTTGTGTGTATTTAATAAAAAATTAGGATTAATTAATTATTCTTTAATTTAAAAAACATTTTAAAGAATAGTTTGTATACATGTCACTCTTTTATTTACTTTAATATCATTAAAATTTTGGTATTTTTTTTATTATTCTTCAATTAGCCGATAAATACGATATATAAAATTGAAAAAATTCTAAAGAAAACCACAAAGAAGTATTTTTCATGCCACATGTCAAAATAGGCTGATCTGTACTACTGTTCAAAATTGCCACCATTTTTCACATGGTCAAATCAGTCACTATATAAAAAGCACTCAGGCCCCTATAGTCGGCATCTGAAACCACCCTCCCCACCAACATTTTTTCTCTCGAGGCCAGGCGACCATGCCAACTCGTTCTTATACTATTAAACACCAAAGGGTAAATATCATTTAAATTTACACTGTGTGCTATGCGTTAGGCTTGTCTGAGTCTGAAGGTTACCTCATTGTAGATGTTTTGCTGTCCTCTCGATTGGCAAAGCACAAAACCGATACAATATCTTGCCCTAATCCACATGCGGCAATACCACGGAAAGGTTCATTAAAAACCTAAGCCACTCTTAACCAAATGTATGTTTTGATTGCCCGATTCGCTCGGCAAACAACAGCATATATATACTTTTGCCCAACCAAGCGGCAACCCTTCTCTTTCTGAACAAATACAGAAAGGGCATTTTGCGCTGCATCTTGCACAGTGCTCCCAGCCTACACACGGCATATTCAATTCTATTTTGCGTAAGGAACGCGGAACGGCAACCGGTCTTCAAATGTCCTGTACCTTCCTCAAACACTTTTAATACATCCACCTAACTCCTCTTTTATCAAAACCTTCCCTCTATTAATTAATGAATAAATTTTATATCAAAGTTAAATTGTTTTATCTTTTTTATTTCATACGCTCTTGCAGAGAATTACCTTGTCTCCCCTCCATTTGCTCTTTTTACAGGATATCATATGTGTGTAATATTAATTGACTAGATAATCGAACCAACAGCCCTATCGAAACATTCTATTTTTTTATAAAGTAAATAACAGCTTCCTTGGGGTCTTACAAACCTCAAAACCAAAAGGAGCGATACTTTTCAATCAACTACTGCTCCTTTTAACTTTTCAAATCCACAAAAAAAGGTTATATAAAGTTATTAGTAAAATTATATTTTAAAGTACTTTACCTTAGAGTAAGATATTACTTTTCTAAATTCTTTAAAATTTATTCATTTGAGCAGTAGGTATAATAAAGCTTATGGTCAATGGTCGCCTTTAAGGTCTTGACGTCGTCGTACGCCGCACGACCTTGCACATATCGACTGCGCGTCCCTGATACATATTTACTGTTATTAATTCATGCTTTATAGAAATATATGATGTGATTCGCAAAAAAGAAATTTAATTTCTCATTCAGCTGCTGGGAACCTATAAGAACCACATAAAATTATTCAAACAGCTTGTTCAACGCAGACCTCTGTAATCTGACTGAAAGATTCTTTACCTCACCAGAAAATGAAAAAAATCTCTATTCTATATCTTCTAATTACTTCTATTAATATATATTATAATAGAAAAGAATAAGTATTTTAATTTCAAAATAAGAAAGGGTTGAATATATTCAAATATCGTCATTAGTAAAGTGGTTGAAGAAAAGTTACTGATTGGTTTTATTATGAAAGACGAAGGGCCAGAGCTAGAGATTAAGTGCGTCTATTATATTAAATCAGATTCTAATTTAATACTCGAACCAAGTAACAAAGCTCGAGATTAATTTCATAAACCTGGTTTAAACTGATTTATATCTAATTTTATTTTAGAGGCTGTTAATTTGTTTCGATATTATATAGACAGGATTTGTTCAGGGTTTCAAATTGACATGAACTCATATATTATTAGCTAATATATTTAAATAAAAATAAGCCAGTCAAAAGCGAATCGAACTCGCATATAAATTCATTTTACCTACTCAAAAAAGGCCTTTTTTTTATTGAATTCTTTAATAGAGACCAACTTAAATCTCTTACTAAGTCACAATATTTAGCCGAATTCGTGTTTCGATTAATTTAGATCAGTGTTCCGCAAACTATGTGCCGCATTATATTGATATTAATAATAAATAAATATTAAATAAACATTGTTTTTTCACTTATAATTACACGAGAGCTTTTTTTTTTTGCCGAAGTAAACTTGACATTTTAATGAGAATTTTGTTGCCTGGCAACTAAACGACTACCTGTGAAAAAATTACTCGTCCTACGGACTCGTAATTTTTTCTGGTAGTTTTTTGAGTTAAATTGCCCAAAGGCAACAAAACTCGAATTATAAAATATCAAGTTTACTTCGACCCCAAAAAAAAGCTTGAGTGTAATTCGGTAAGACAATTTAATGAATCAATACGTAAATCACAAAATTAACAAAATTAAGACATAAATTAGTTTATTTAATTTAGAGGAAAAGTACAATTGTTAAAAATACAATTCTTATAAACAACTTGATAAAAAAATAAATAGGAAAATAAAAATAAAAAAAATAATCGTATAGGATCTGAAATAAAAACATAAAATTAAATAAGATTTGTTTCCAAGCTATATAAAAAAAAAGCCACTTGAACCACTTTATTTGTAAACACACCTGTTTTGTTATGATTTAGACACCTGTTAATTAAAAACAAACAAAAAATTTCTAATTTTAATATAATATTATAATATTTGCTTTAACCTATTAGTGGGTTTTAAAATTAAAAAACCAATTAATAAATAAAACATAATTGAAAAAATAAAGCTAGGTTCAGTTTTGTCGCTGGAAAAGTTAGGGTAAATTTTTTTCGCTGTCATAGTGACAAAAACACCGTTGCTTATGGGACTTTTAGTGTATGAATTAAATTGTCATTATTAAAGTTGTTATAGGGAAATAAGGACTATATCTTTTATGCAGATAATTTATATTTTATTGTCAACGTTTCGTCAACTTCATTGACATCTTCAGGGTTCAAATAGTTAACTTCTCTGCATATTTGTCATTTTTATAATTATCCTTTCTTAGTAAATATATAAAGGCAAAAAAATTAAAACTTATATAAAGAAAAATATTTTTAAGTTTTAAAAAAGAAAAAATTTTCAATCTTATTGATGTTGATGACTTGCCTTGATATGTTTACTAAGAAAGAATAATTATAAAAATGACAAATATGGAGGGAAGTTAACTATTTGAGCCCTGAAAAAGTCAACAAAGTTGACGAAACGTTGGCAATAAAATGTAAATTATCTGCATAAAAGATATAGTCCTTGTTTCCCTATAACAACTTTAATAATTTAATCGATTGTTTTTTCTTTGGTGTACCTCTAAAATTTCATGATCTGGTAGGTGTACCTTGAATACAAAAAGTTTGCGGAACACTGATTTAGATACCATTTTCAGAACAGGGATTGGCCAGTAAAAAGAGCATCTATCCATTGGTTCGCTCCGCGTTAAAAACATAACATTTTTAATTAAATGTCTATTATCTCTGATTGCTTGTCACTCATTTTCATTTTTTTCTAATTTTGCTTTTTATTACTCGAACATTGAAAAGGTTGAGGGGGAAGAGCTTGGATTGATAGTTATGTAACGAAATAATAAATGAAAAGTCAAGCTTTATCCCCTCTCCTTTTCATGTCGATCTCTCTATTGTAAAAGATTAATGTTTTTGAGTCGATATAATTAATTAAGCCTCTTCACTGCACAGCAAAAAGTTCCTCTAATGGATGCTTGAAGTGGATGCTTTAGAGTTCATGTCAAGTTAAGATTGCTAGTGAAAGGCTGATAGAGAACCAAGAAATGCTATTTTCATGGTCCTGTAAAGAGATTAACAATTTCGCTCATTAAATTTGATCCATTTTATCCACCCGAATAAACTCCAAGTATAAAAAAACAAATTCTAAGATTATTTAATCCCATGTTTAAAAAACAAGTGATTCATAGGAAAAGTGATGAAATTGTAATTCTATAATTGTTAAAATTTTAAATACATTATCTTAATATTATTCTTGAAATTATTTTTTATTCCACAAATTTTGGTCACACTGCACTATTTTTACTTTATCCAATGCAAAGCATGGGTAAAGTATTGCAATCGCTCTCGGGGCAAGCGTGGCTTCAAAGGGTCCTCAGGTAAAGACTACGGAACCCATGGACTAAATTAAAGTCACAAATTGTAGTATTCAATTAGGTTGAATTTTAGCACGTGACGGTTTTGCCAAAAATTACATGGGGTCTCGTCGAGAGGCCAAAAAGTGCCATTTTTTCATTTAGTGCGTGCGGATGTATGTATGGATGGATGTATGTTATCGTTTTTTTGGCCCACGATTTTTTCCACACCGTTGCACCGATTGAAATGAAATTGAAAACCTAGCATTCTTTGAACAAAATGAAGCGCTGATTAGATTTTGGTACATATCGACCCACAAACATTAGTACTTTATTTCAGTACTTTTTTAGTTTTTTCTAAATATCTTGAAAATGACTTAACCAATTTTGATGAAATTTAATATCCTAATTAAGTACCTTGGGGACCACAAAAAGGATAAATAAAGTTTTTAGTAAAATTATATTTTAAAGTACTTTACTCTAGAGTAAGAGAGTACTTTTTAATTTTTTAATTCTTTAAAATTTATTCATTTGAACCTTTTAATATAGCTCATTTAGCCTTGCTTAAATAAGAATGGATAGGCTTCTCTCTGTGAAATGCTAAAAATTTGGGAGGAAATTTTATAAGTAACCATAGCAACTGCGTTGTTTTCTTATCCCTTACCTTTGCAGAAGACATAGAGGAACCGACTTTAAACCAAAAATAGCGATTGATTCTCATCAAATACTTGAGGAATAACCATTCTATATTGGATTTTTGACGTTTCGGTTTTTATTGGTGACCATTGCTGAGGACATAGATGAATCGACTTTAAACCAAAAATAGCGATTGATTCTCATCAAATACTTGAGGAATAACCATTCTATATTGGATTTTTGACGTTTCGGTATTTATTGGTGACCATTGCTGAAGACATAGAGAAATCGACTTTAAACCAAAAATAGCGATTGATTCTCATCAAATACTTGAGGAATAACCATTCTATATTGGATTTTTGACGTTTCGGTTTTTATTGGTAACCATTGCTGAAGACATAGAGGAATCGACTTTAATCCAAAAATAGCGATTGATTCTCATATAGTACTTGAGGAATAACCATTCTATATTGGATTTTTGACGTTTCGGTTTTTATTGGTCACCATTTCTGAAGACATAGAGGAATCGACTTTAAACCAAAAATAGCGATTGAGTCTCATCAAATACTTGAGAAATAACCATTCTATATTGGATTTTTGACGTTTCGGTTTTAATTGGTAACCATTGCTGAAGACATAGAGGTATCGACTTTAAACCAAAAATAGCGATTGATTCTCATCTAGTACTTGAGGAATAACCATTTTATATTGGATTTTTTGAGGTTTCGGTTTTTATTGATAACCATTGCTGAAGACATGGAGGAATCGACTTAAAATCAAAAATAGCCATCGATTCTCATCTAATACTTGAGGAATAACAATTCTACATTGGGTTTTTGACGTTTCGATTATTATTGGTAACCAGTGCTGAAGACATGGAGGAATCGACTTAAAATCAAAAATAACGATCGATTCATATCTAATACTAGAGGAATAACCTTATTGCATTCCATTTTTGATGTTTTGACTATTAATGGCAACCTCTACTGAAAACGTGGAAGAATAGACTTAAAATCAAAAAGACTAAAATCTTTTTGGTAAACAACTCATGCTTGAGTTGTTTGCCATAAAAGAATTTAGTCTTTTTGATTTTAAGTCGATTCTTCCACGTTTTCAGTAGAGGTTGCCATTAATAGTCAAAACATCAAAAATGGAATGCAATAAGGTTATTCCTCTAGTATTAGATAAGAATCGATCGTTATTTTTGATTTTAAGTCGATTCCTCCATGCCTTCAGCAATGGTTACCAATAATAATCGAAACGTCAAAAACCTAATGTAGAATTGTTATTCCTCAAGTATTAGATGAGAATCGATGGCTATTTTTGATTTTAAGTCGATTCCTCCATGTCTTCAGCAATGGTTACCAATAAAAACCGAAATGTCAAAAATCAAACGTAGAATGGTTATTCCTCAACTATTAAATGAGAATTATTTTTGAATTAATGTCAATATGAACTACAAATTGCAAGTGAAATGTGATTAATAATAAAGGAACAAACATATTAATATTTCAAATGAATTTGGATAAAGTTTAGCAACGATCCGTTGCAGTTTATTTTCACTTTGCTACAACATTATCATCAAGATCACGATGATGAAGCAGTAACGCTACGCGCGGCGCTGCCAACCTGACTCCCAAGATAAAATTTTAAAAACAATAGTTATTTTTACCACTAATTTCTTTCGTATTTCGTCTAAATTCAGGGCCGGATAAAGGGCGATTGGAGCGATTGGGCCCAATCGGGCCCCTCATTTGAAAGGGCCCGCGTTCCTATCAAAATGAACAAAAAAAAATGTCGAAATTTAAAGCAAATTTCTTTTGACGATAATGGGTAAATTATGAATTATTCAAATAATTAAAAATATATTTATTTTAAGTTCGCATTGCTAGATGAAATTTATTAATGTGTTTATTATTATACGATCTTTTCGTGCGTGCCTTCGGCACGCCCTCGAAGCTCGGCCCTCCGGGCTGGTGCCCTGGCGGGCAGCGTCTCGGTCCAAAAATTTTATTCCTCTTAAAAAACCACACTCCAAATGTATACCCGTAAACTACCGAAAATACATCGTCTCTTAAAAGTTTCGCCTCTTTAATTTTTGAGTGGCGGGGGGGGGGGGGGAGGAATAATTATGAATATATTTAAATTTAAAATTTAAATTTAAATTTCATTTTCCTTTACAAAACAAAAATAATGAAATGATTTATGAACTGCAAAAAATTCGCAGGCTGAATCATGGAAATTATTCAAATTTACGCGGTTCAATTAATTTAATTAATTACAAAAAATATATTTAATGTTTCTTAATTTAAAATGAATTGGAGTCTTTCATTTCAAAATTCGAGTGCAAATTAAAATTATATTTCAAATTTGCCTGGTTAATGAAAATCCATTGGAGCTGTCAGTTTAAAATCCTAGCTGACAATTATATTTCAAATTTGCCTCGTTAATTAATATATATTTAATGTCTCTTAATTTAAAATCTATTGGTGTTTTTTCATTTTCATTCGAGTTCAAATGAATACAATATTATCTCGACACAAAGTCTAAATCAAAAATATCTAGTTTTAGTAAGAGAAATCAAGATAGAAATATTAATGTCCCAATGGTGTAATCGCTAGAGCCAATGACCATAGTTCAAGAGTTCGTCGGTTCGATTCTAGGCAAGAGCGTAATTTTTTTAGAGAAATTTCTCTAAGCGTTGTTAATCTAGATGAATATTATATAGTATAATTTATACTTTATAATATAGAAAACTAATACCCGTAAAAGTTCATGTCAAATGTATTGAATTTAATCGGTATAGTCCTATATTAGAGAGATTTTGCACTACGTACGTAAACTACTATGCAGGTATATGCACGCGCAACTAGTTGCGCAACCGTACCAGCCAGTGGTGGATCATAATGAACTATTTGGGTTTCTGGGAAAATTTCAAAATATGGAAAAAGAAGTACTTCAAAAACATGCAGCTGAATTAGAAATTTCTCTAACAGATTCTAAGTTAACAGAAAATGATGTACCAAAGGTGAAAGAAGCTGATATAGACGGAAAAATGTTAGTTGAAGAAATGGAAGCTTTGAAATCTATTTTTCCTTCAGAATTTTTTGAAAATCCGTTTAAAATGTTCAAATTTTTATTGGATAATATTAGAGCAACGGCATTTCCAAACTTGTTTATTGCTCTCCGAATATTCTTAACAATTTCAGTAAGCGTTGCTTCTGGAGAGAGATTTTCCAGGCTAAAACTAATAAAAAACTATCTGAGATCGACAATGAATCAGGATAGATTAAATAGTTTAGCAATTATGTCGATTGAAAGTGAAGTCGCAAGGAAATTAGATTTTCAAACAATTTTAGAAGAATTTACAGAACAAAAACTTAGAAATATGTAAATTCATGTATTCATATTCGGTGATGTAAATTTATATTCAATAGATGTTTTTGTATTATGAACATTTTTATTTTTAAATTTATGTAGAAGTTTACCTATCTGATGATCCATGACATTTGATATATATATATATATATATATATATATATATATATATATATATATATATATATATATATATACTGAATTTGAATTTTATTTAAATATTTAATACGAGCTTTTCGTGCATGCCTTCGGCACGCCCTCGAAGCTCGGCCCTCGGAGCTAGTGCCCTGGCGGGCAGCGTCTCGGTACAAAAATTTTATTCCTCTTAAAAAACCACACTCCAAATGTATACCCGTAAACTACCGAAAATACATCGTCTCTTAAAAGTTTCGCCTCTTTAATTTTTGAGTGGCGGGGGGGGGGGAGGAATAATTATGAATATATTTAATGTTTCTTAATTTAAAATGAATTGGAGTCTTTCATTTCAAAATTCGAATATATATATTTCAAATTTGCCTCGTTAATTAATATATATTTAATGTTTCTTAATTTAAAATCTATTGGTGTTTTTTCATTTTCATTCGAGTTCAAATGAATACAATATTATCTAGACACAAAGTCTAAATCAAAAATATATAGTTTTAGTAAAAGAAATCAAGATATATATATATATATATATATATATATATATATATTAATGTGACATTGGTCTAGTGGCTAGAACAGATGCCCATAGTTCAAGAGTTCGTCGGTTCGATTCTAGGCAAGAGGGTAATTTTTTTAGAGAAATTTCTCTAAGCATTGTTACAAATTAATCTAGATAAATATTATGTAGTATATATATATATAGAGAGGGCCACGCAAAAAAATCCAATCGGCCCCGCACCTATTCGATCCGGGCCTGTCTAAATTATATAAAACAATTAAATGAAACAAAACCTTAATTTATATGTATATTAATTACTTAATAGAATCTCTAGTTTTCCCGTATTTGTGTGTCGGAAATGAAACTGATTCTGATAACACCCGTTGCCACGATATTGCTATTTGCTATTGTTAACTGGTCTTACCTGCGAGTTATTGCATGTCAAGCCAGCCAGCCAGCAAGCTAGCTATTCACGCTCGAAGAGAAAAAGCCCCGGGCAAACTTGTGTCTCCTCTATTTCATTTGGGGAGGACACTTGAAAAACAGCCCGCAAACAGGACAGGGGCAACTGGCAAAACTGTTCTTCTGTCAGAGCACAACGCCCTCCATCTAATTAATTAATTGTGCATTCATTCATTTCATCAGAAAAGATGCATTATTTCTAAAACATACACATTTTTTTTCTAACCGAGAACAACAGTATTCTCATTTATCTGACAATTCATAAATAAATGGATGGAATCATTTTCAACAAAAAATGTGGATTTCTTTATTCTTCATTCTATTTGTCTGTTTTTGTCTGGATTCCAAAACTCAAAATAATACGAGAGTTTTATCTTACACCTAAATGTTTTTATTTCCAATACAAAGAATGGAGTAGAACTTGATATTACTAAATATGAATAAACGGCCAAGTGCGAGCTCGACTCACTTACTGAGTGTTTCCCTATCTTACATCTTTCAAAATGCTTGTATTAATTTCGTTCTTATTTGTCGTTATTAATGCGAGAATGATGGAATTTGTGGAATTTGTTCATAATTTTAAGTCAATGGATTGGAGATCCTATTATGTAGAACAATCTTGCAAAAATAGATATGCTTTGTCTCTCTCCTAGACTGTTATTTCAAAGGGAAAAAAATCAGGTTAATTCTACTTAATGAGATCTCTACCAACACAGTTCATATACCATGATAAAAAAGTATTTTTATTTTTTACTCCCTTGACCCTCCCTCCTTCCAATAGTTTTTTTGATTAAAATTTTATTATGATTTTTGATCTGGGGAAAATGAATACATATAACATACAAATTTCAAGATTATATAATATCATATTTAGTTTACCAGCTACAATACTCGGATTTTGTAGAGACACTAATAGGGTCCCATTTTAAGTTTTAAACGGAATTCTAAAAATGCAGGAATTAAAAAAAAGGAATTCTATTTAGAGAGGTCTGATATTTTTTATATAAAAGCTCGTATAGATCATTTGCACCTTTTTACAAAGTTACATCTTTCTATCTCAAACAGGTCAGTGACAAAAAACAAAACAAAAAATCCGCCTTTTACAATGACCATATCGAGTTTTGAAAAAATTTACATTTGGTTTATAAAAACTGTTTAGTTAATTCTGTTTCAAATAAAATAAATTTATTGATTTTTTTTTAATTTCAACTAAATGTGAATAAAAAATAATTGAAAATACTGGTGAAATTTTATCTCTCTACCTTTCGGATGATTAATTTAGCAATCCATTCATCCGTAACGCTTAAATGTAAAGTTTGCAAATGGATGTATATTGATGGCCGAGTTAGATATGGATAAATCGAGAAAAGAGAGAGATTGCTATTTTGGTGTATGTCTGTCTGTCTGGTGTTCTGTTTGCCAAATGCCAGAACAGGGCGATTTATCTTTGTTGTGGTCTCATCTTCATCGTTAGCAAATGAAAAGCCACCGTTGCCGAAGGTTATCTACTTTTAGCAGGTGACTAATTATTTACCAACCAAACATTTACAATTTGAATTTATTATTACTAAAAAAAAAAATTAAACTAAAAAAAAACCTGAGAAACAGATTTTATTTTACAAAAAAACAACGGACTTCAAAAATGAAACCTGCCAATTGCAAGCCGTGACGCATACGAGGGTTGCTTATAATTGAGGTATCAAATTCGTTCTTAATTGTCGTTGATGAGGAGCGATTAGTGAATTTGAGGAATTTTTCATAATTTTATATTAAGCCACCTCTGGACGCAAAGAGGTACACAAATCACCTAAAAATGGCCACTTTAATACTCTCTCACACCGTGATTTTAAAGCGAAAAAAATATTTATAAAAATTATACTTAAAATGATCTTTACAAAGATGTCTCAAACTCTATGATGATTTTTTATTTTTTACTCCCATAAAATTCGACCAACCCCAAAATAATCATTCGATTAGAATTTTAACAAGATTTGATTTGCGGAAAAATATATTTATTTAACTTATAAATTTCCAATTGTTTATTTTAGTTTACCACAGCCGACATTGTAGCGACACTACAGGGTGATTCACGGTCGATGGCACGTTAGACGTTTATGGAAAACGGAACGCAGGATTTTTCTGAAAATTTAGCACCTTACATTTTCTTACCTGTTCTATCGATCTAAAATATTTTCAGCATTTCGACGTTTCGGCTTCCATCGAAAAGTCGTAGAAATTTTTTTTTTTAATGGAACACCCCATATATTAACACGTTTTTAGAACCGTCCTTTTATTAAAATACTTTTTTGTTAATATTGTCCTATACCTATCTCTATTGGTTTTCTAGATAAAAAATAATTTGTATTAAATATGGTTCAAAACATGGCCCTAATTAAACTTAAATAAATTAGGGCTCTCAATTCATGAAAAGTTGATATTTTGGTGGTAGTTTAGACAGACCCGAAGTATTTAATTTACGCCGAGAAATCGACTCCATATAATACAGGGCGTGCTAAGATTACTATTATTTCCGGTATTCATAAAAGGGGTCAAAAGTTCATTTTTTCAAATGAGACCCCCTGTATATTACTCAATAAATTGAAAGATGAAGAAAAATGATTTATATCCCAATGCCTAAAACATCAAGTTTTCTTAATAAAGCCGCTTTTTCGAGAAAAATACTTTTTAATGAATTTAATTTTAACTAACCATGGAAATATCAAGCTTATAACAGTTTGTTGACTATTTATAAGTAATTTATAAACAGTTTATTGACGATGTTCAAAAATATCTCCCAAAATGACCGCAAATTTGATTATTCAAACGAAGTTCTTATGAAATTATTTATTTTGCACTATAAGAACTTCGTTTGAATAATCAATATTTGCGATCATTTTGGAATTTTTTGAACATGATCAATAAGCTGTTTTTAAGTTACTTACAAATAGTCAACAAACTGCCTAAACTTGTTATTGCTTGGTTAGTTAAAATTAAATTCATTAAAAGTAATTTTTCACGAAAAAGCTGCTTTAGTAGAAAACTTGATGTTTTAGGTATAAAAGGCATGATATATCGTCTTAAGGCATTTTTCTTCGTCTTTCAATTTATTGAGTAATATACAAGGGGTCTCATTTGAAAAAATGAACTTTTACCTTTTATGAATCAACGGAAATAATAGTAATCTTAGCGCACTACATAATATGGAGTCGATTTCTCAGCTTAAATTAAATACTTCGGAGTGTCTAAACTACCACCAAAATATCAACTTTTCATGAATTTAGACTCACTAATTTATTTGAGTTTAGTTTAATTAGGGTCATGTTTTGGACGATATTTAATACAAATTATTTTTTATCTCGAAAACCAATAGAGATAGAGTATATAGGACAATATTAACAAAAAGTATTTTAATAAAAGGGCGGTTCTAAAAAACGTGTTAATATACGGGGTGTTTCATTTAAAAATATAAAGTTGCTACGACTTTTCAATAGAAACCGAAACGTCGCAATGCTGAAAATATTTTAGATCGATAGAACAAGTAAGAAAATGTAAAGTACTAAATTTTCAGAAAAATCCTGCGTTCCGTTTTCCATAAACGTCTAACGTGCCATCGACCGTGAATCACCCTGTATATAAGGTCCCGTTTCACTATATTTTTTATTTATTGAATTAATAAATGAATTGTAAATAAATAAATAATAAACGTTTTTATGGTTACGTTCAAAAGTAAAACGGGACCCTTTTAATGTCGCAACAATATCTGTTTGTATGTCTGTCGAGACGTGTCGTTTCATTTTCGTTTCATTTTTTCTCAAAATTGTTTTAACTATCGTATTTCTAAGATATTTCAAAAAAATTAAGCCAAAATAACAATTTTTTTGGGCATCATTAAATCAGTGCAAATCTATTTATTGTGTAATAGAAATAAAACTATATAAATATGATACAGGCAGGGGCTTCCTCAGAAAAATTTTCGGGGGGGGGGGTCAAAGCTTACACAAATAATTACATTAAAGATAAGAGTAAATAAATTTTATATTTAATATTGATTTACTATGAGTTAAGGATACTAGGTCACTTATTTCACACTAAAAACTGAAGTACTTTCTGTACTTCCTGAAGATGGGTTGATAGCCCGAAATATATATATTGAAAAAGAAAAAAAATTTATTTCTTTTAATTTTTTAATTTTAATGTGAAATAAGTGACCTAGTATCCTAACTCATAGTAAATCAATATTAAATATAAAATTTATTTACTCTTATCTTTATTAAAGATGTTTCAACTTGCACCAACACCACAATCTCTACTAATTATTAATAATTACATTATTAAATTTCTATTTAAATACATACTTTTTTGAGTTTTTTTCACATGTAGAATATACTAATACAGTAGTGCTTAAATACAAAAAACACATAAGGTACATTAAACATATAGTGGAAGTCAGGCCTGTTAAAGAATTTTTTATTACATCCCAGAGGAGGGGTGGGGGGGGGGCAAGTTCACCCTTTTGACCACCCCCTGGAGACGCCCATGGATTAGAGGGCAAGTTTAAGATTAAGTTAGATGGTGTGTTTGAGTCCTGCCAGATTTCTTTCTTTATTTCTTAATGGTTAAAATATTTTTTAGAAATATTTTCTATCATCTTATGAAATTTGTATTTATCCCTCTTGAAGTAAAATAATAATAATTGGATAGTTATTAGTAATTTTATAGTAATTTGATCGATATTTCTACCAATGTGTATGTTATATACCTACATAGATATATTATATAAAATAAAAATAAAAAATAAAAATTTTGAAAAAAATAACCTGATGTTGCCATCTACATGAGTTTACCATACACCTGGCCTCTCTCTCTTATATTTAATATTTAATAAAATAATGTTTAATTATTATTTACCAATGAACCCCCCCCCACACTTGATTTTGGGCCCATTGGCAATTAATAATATCTCTTTTTAATTAGGAGACTATTTTATTAGAAATATCATCTTTCTTCGATTTTTGTTTGAAAACATTTTTAATCCCCCACTCCTTTTTTTGGTCACTATCAATTTCACATAGCGAGTCATTTTCATAAACCCGTATAGGGTGCATATGAGAAATTTCGTACAAATCGTTCAATCGGTCTAAGACTTATATGTTCTATTTTCTTGAACCCCCCACTCTTTTTTATTATAGGTTCATTTTATAGTATATTTCTATATTTAGTGCCAGTTGGATTATTTCGGGTTACGTCCCTGAGCTTGATACCATATCATATCATATATTTATTGTTATGATGAGAATATTCGATTTCGATCTAAAGAGATTTGTTTGTTTTTGCTGTTGATGAGTGTAGTAAAAAAAAGGAAGGAAAGCTAGGTAAGTTAAGTTGAGTAAGTTGCATTGTGTTGTTTGTTTTAGCATGGTCCAAACGCGGCGAGCTCTAGCCAGACGAGCGTAGGTGGCGGAAGCGGGTCTGCGGCTTCCGGGGGCCCGGGGCCCGCGGGGTCCCGAAATGCGCCCCCAGGCCCCGCAGGGGGCGCCAAATTCCGACACGGACTCTTGCAATTGATGATCCACACAATCGACCCGCTCCACGACGGTACCGTACAACGAGGTTACACTTGCGGCCCAGAGTAGCTGGCTTAAGCATTCACTGGAGTAGAGCTAGAAATCAAGTATTTGCATGGACAGCCAACTCAGATTCGAATTTCAAACAAGCAAAAGGAACAAGAATTCCCTTTGGATTAGGATCCCTTCCTCCCCGTGGCCAACTTGTCACCGACAGACAGACACACTGGCGCATTCGGCTGTTGTTTTTGACAAGGCCATTTGGCCATTAATCCATTTCGATCGCTTCAATTCAAAAACCATTATTTAAAATTCGCCTTTTAAACATACAATACATTTCTAAATCACATTTAATCTATAAACCAGGAAGTAGCTGATTCTACTAAATATACAATTGCCATTAATTAATATGAATATACAAAATCTTATTAACTGAAGAATGAAGGTCAAATTAGAAAAACAACTCAGAACAATTGACTTTAGCTTTCCATTCTTTAGGTAGCAAAATGAATAAAAATCACTAGGAATATTAACATTCTTAATTTTTTAATCCATAATAGAGAATACAATCAACTTCTTAGTAGAAAGAGAATTATACTATCTTGGCGGTGATATTAATTCTAAAAATTCGCATCATTTGGTTGAAAATAAATAGAATTTGTAGGGGATTAATTTAGGTAAAAGTAAATCAGTCTTAATGTTTATTTTGAATGAATTATAGGGTAGGGGATCCGGAGCTTACGTTTTAATAACAAATGGGTCAGGATCATGAATTACTATTCCAACTAGTATTTCTACGAAGGGAACATCTGTCAGCAGAGAAAGAAATCGATTTCTTAGCCTCAAGATGGCGTGAGTTCTGGATTATATAGATTCTGGGTAGAGATATATAATCACCAACCCCCACCCTCTCTCTCTCACACACACACACACACACACTAATACACTATAGTACTTTAAGCACTCTCCGTCTTTCTTTCTTTTCGGATATTGGGGATAAATTTTGTTCAAAGAAAATACAATTTCGAAGCAAAAACAAAAAGATTTTCAAAGTATAAAAATTTAATTTGTAAAATTAAAACCAATTTTAGTCTTAGTATTAAAATTTAGAATTTTTCTTATTTCTTTAGTAACACTATAGCAGGAATTAGTATTGTCATTAAGTCTCATTATTTTCTATAACATTTTTCGAACTTGAATGTAATATTATAAAGAGAAACAAAGAGGCTGTCCTCTGCTTGAGGCAAATAAACACACACACATATATGTAGTATATATCAAAAATATATGTCTGTATATATATTATTTATTTGTTTGTTACTGTAGTTTCGAAGGCTTGCCCCTGATAATCAGTCTTTTTTAATTACAAATATTATTTTTCATGGGGTCAGTATCGCTTGGATATTGAAAGATCTTTACTTAGCTGAGAGCCAGTTAAAATTAAAAAGAACTTGTGTCCTGAAAATTGTTTTTAATTTTATCTGGCTCTCGGCTAAGTACAGATCAAAAAACTTTCAATATCCATGCGATACTGACCCCATGAAAAATAATATTTATAATTAAAAAAGATTGGTGATGAGGGTCAAGCCTTCGAAACTATAGTCTCAAACAAATAAATAATATATATACAGATATATTTGTACGTTTATTTGCATCAAGCAGAGGACAACCTCTTTGTTTCTCTTTATGAATCAACAACTCTGCTATTCTCGGCAAAATAAAAACTGTTCAATTGAATGTAATACATTGGCAATCATCGTCAGCTATTTATTATAAAAGTCTCATTTTATTTAAGTTAAATGCAACATTTAGAGACTTTAAGAGACCTAAATCCATTTTTTAATTAATTTGATGCGAGAAGAAGTTACACCAAGAAGGTGCAGCTCCTAAAGGCCTGGATTGGCCCCTCCAACTTGAAATGAAGAAGAAGAGATTTATTAATCTTGATTAATATGCGGGTTTTCAATAAAATCGATAGAATTCCAAAAGCTCTTTATGCCAGTGGGACAAAAGTAACAGAATTGGGACTTGGGAAGATGTTGTTGGTGAGGAATCCGCCACTGCCTCGCTGCCTTCCTGGCTTGTCTATTGATTAGTTCGGAAGATCGATCGCATCAAACTCTTTCCCCAAATCCAATTTTCCATTCTAATGAAGATAGATTCTTTAGCTTTAGCTTTATCAAATATATCTTTGAGTATTTGTTGTAGATTTAAATTCAGTTTATATTGAGGCCCAGTTATTCCAAGCATTTAAAAAAGAAAATAATTTTAAAAATGTGTCTTAATTTAAATGGATTACAAATATTTTTTAAATTTTAATAAAAAGAATTCCTGAAAATTATTTGTAAATTTTTTATACTTTGTTCAAAACAGCAAAAGCACCATACAGATATATAAAAGTGGGTGGAAATAATTCAAAGATTCGCAGTCTCTAAAGAGTTCTGATATTAAGCAAGGCTCACACACCGTCTTATTATAAAAACGAGCTTTTCGTGCGTGTCGAAGGCACGCACTCGAAGCTCGGCCCTCCGGGCTGGTGCTCTGGCGGGCAGCGTCTCGGTCCAAAAATTTTATTCCTCTTAAAAAACCACACTCCAAATGTATACCCGTAAACTACCGAAAATACATCGTCTTAAAAGTTTCGCATCTTTAATTTTTGAGTGGCGAGGGGGGGGGGGGGAACAATTATCAATATATTTAATGTTTCTTAATTTAAAATGAATTGAAGTCTTTCATTTCAAAATTCGAATTTATATATATTTCAAATTTGCCTGGTTAATGAAAATCGATTGGAGCCATCAGTTTAAAATCCGAGCTGAGAATTATATTTAAAATTTGCCTCGTTAATTAATATATATTTAATGTTTCTTAATTTAAAATCTATTGGTGTTTTTTCATTTTCATTCGAGTTCAAATGAAATATATAGTTTTAGTAAAAGAAA
Organism: Forficula auricularia; assembly: GCA_024734495.1. NCBI lineage: Eukaryota > Metazoa > Arthropoda > Insecta > Dermaptera > Forficulidae > Forficula > Forficula auricularia. Next base: position 68,935,706 of record JALMQS010000099.1, read on the forward strand.
TCAAGATATAAATATTAATGTGACATTGGTCTAATGGTTAGAGCTGATGACCATAGTTCAAGAGTTCGTCGGTTCGATTCTAGGCAAGATTAGGTAATTTTTTTAGAGAAATTTCTCTAAGCGTTGTTACAAATTAATCTAGATAAATATTATATAGTATAATGATGGCTTATTTCTATTTTTGAAAAGATAGAGGAGAAAAAGAAATAAAAAGCCATTCGAGCTGACACGTCCACCACAAAAGAGTCCCCCTCTTTTTGAAACAGTACTAAACATTTCATCAAAACAATAAAAAAATGTTCCGTCTTTTATTGTTTGAATTTTATTTGAAATTAAAAGTTTACAATTTAGAAAAATTTTAAATTAGTTCTTAGTTAGTGTAGAATAATATGTAGATTAGTTGTAGATCTATATACCTAATATTATTATTATCATTACCATAGATTTATTTTTTTTCATCTCAAAGATCTCCAAAATACAATGAACTTTTAATCTCATTTCAAGTAATATTATATTAATTTAGAATCAATAAATAAAAAGAGCTGGTTGAAATGGAAGGTTTATTGATTTTTCCGGATTCGCTAATATTTAATGCTGGATGGGATGATTTTTAGGTAATGTTAGGTCATTCATTCAGTTATTTTACTTTATGATTTAAATTAATTTACATTTTATTAATATTAATGTTCAGAATTAGATTTTTTTTAAGAGAGTCGTATTTCACTTGTCTTTGTCTTAGCAATTCTTAATTATGGAAAATAAAATTTTTTTATCAAAAGTATATAATATTTGTTATCATTATTAGTAGTTTTATTTTATATTCTGAGAAAAATTCACGTTTGATTTGTAGTGCCGTTAGAAAAAAGTATTGATGAAAAAGATTTGATCCAGTGCAAATCACTATAAATTATACTTTCAAATTGATTGAATGTAATTAATACGACGATTCTTTTAATAGTCGAAACATATTGAATCTATCTGATAGAAAAAAATCTCTGACGAGATAAGTTTGGAAGAGTAAGCTCACTATCAAGCCTATACTCTCACTCTTTCACCTGATACTCAATAACTCGCTTCTAACTTGAAGGTGCTCTTCAATTGCACTTTTATATATTTCACAGAAGCTATGCTAATTCTTAAAGAAAATCACCTTTCTGATAAAACAAAAAAAAAAAATAGAATCGGTTAAGATAATATTATACAAAAATTATTTGTAAAAATGCATATAATTGGTAAATTAATCATTCAATCCATCAAATAGGATTATTTATAACCACAAGCGTGAAGAATTTTTCAAGGAGGGGGGGGGGGGAGTTACAACAAAACTTGTGAAAATTTCTTTAAGCTGCAATTTTACATACATTATTAAAAAAAAAGTTTAGTAAATTTTGTCCGTAAAAAATTATTAAAAGTAGCTAAATTTACGAATAATGAAACGCGTCGAACGAAATTCATAATGAATATAAAAATAACATGTTACTCCTGTAGGGCCCGTGTTTTCCACTAATACTTTATTGATTAATCTTTATTGAAAAATATTTCAATCATATATTTATTTAATAGACATTTGTTAAAAGCTTTCTTGTATATTACGAGATTAAAATAAATTTTATTATGAGGTTAAATAATAATTGGTAAAAGAATTAATACTAGTATGTTGATTCTGAGCCAACGACCTATTTTATTTATTTTTAGACAACATGATATGAAATATTTGTTTTAAATTCACATATTTGTTAATATTTCTAGCAATAAAACTACTTATTATTAATGGGAGCAGTAAAAAAGTGAATTTCCAGATAATTATTAAAATATCTACTTCCACTTATATAGTATCATAATAAAATTAATTTTTGACTTTCATCAAGGAGCTTTATTAAAAACTCTAATATTAATATATTTCAAATAAAGAATTATTTGTAGATCCCAAGGTGGATTCTTTTTAAACAGTTTTATCATAGAAAAAAAAGCTTTTTTTTAATTATTCCACGCGAAAGCTCTACTCAATTCATAATGTTTAAATTAGGCTCATTTTCTAGAGAGGTAGAAATGTTTCCATCCACCTATAATGCCAATGCTATTGACTTTGTTATTTGAGGGTGTTGTTGTATTTTCGGCAGGTCGTGTGGACGACAAAGCGACTCAGCTGCATGCAATTGCTTCGCTCAAAGTGCTTCTGGATGCAACCCGTCCACAGCCCAATGGCCATGCGGCTTCAGGCTGCAGCCAGAGGTGAGCAATGCTCTTGTTCCTTTTTAACAAAAGTTTTCACTATTATTTATAAATAAACACTGTTAATTAGTGCGGCTCGGCGCATGGACTCTGCGGCCAGAATCGGCGAGAAGCAGGCCTGCCTTGGACCTACAGGAGCCCCGAGTACCGGCGAAAGTGGGGCCGAGGAACCTAATGGCATTGTCGATCCCCCAGTCAGTTGATCCACTAAATTTAAATATTTTAGATAACCTTTTTGAGGCCATGCATGTGGATAAAATAGAAAACTAATTCATTCATAAACGATGTCTCTTGTATTTCCAAATTCATTATCAAATGTCATACTTAGAATATCTCCATTACAAAACGCAATACTAATTCACTGAGTTGAAAATTATTATATAAAAACAATATTAGAGAATAATTGATGATGAACCCGGATATAGAAAATGAAACGTCGTCTATTTAATAGAATTCCTTATGAGTGTATATCAGTTGTGCGCGAAAGGATTCAAAATTGCATACCTTCTAGTATCACCAATTGTCTTTCCTCTCTGGATGACCCTTCCTGACCCGCGCACCCCTAGAGGTTTCGCTCATAGCATTAGCATCTATGGAAGCGACAACTGATGCAAAAAAATCAGGTAAAAACTTTCCCTAAGCGCAGCTGATAAACTCCCATACTTATTAAATTTTTTATTTGAGATTTATTCCGAAAAAATAATTAACCAGTGACTACTAAAGTTTCAACTTAGCTGTATGAATATCATCAAAATGTTGATGAAAAATTTCTCAAATACCTAATCCCTAACCAAATCTAATTGCTCTTTTCTAGATTGGTGAGCCGATACACGTAGAGGAACCACCAGACCCGCTGGACATGTCGTGGCCTGATAGCGCCCGCAAAAGAATAACATACCTTCTAGTAGCACCAATTGTCTTTCCTCTCTGGATGACTCTTCCTGACCCGCGCACCCCTAGAGGTTTCGCTCATAGCATTAGCATCTAAAAGAAAATCTCCTTTTATCTAACCTAATGTCTTTTTCCCTAGGGAAGCGATTTTACGTAGTGACGTTTCTGGGTAGTATCTTTTGGATCGCTGCCTATTCATATCTGATGGTGTGGTGGGCGAACGTTGCAGGAGATACAGTTTCCATCCCTCCGGAGGTTTATTTCTCATTTCTCCTCTTTTAATTAACTCATAATAGAATTGTTCAAAGCAAATTTTTATGACAGGTCATGGGATTGACCTTTTTGGCCGCGGGCACATCGATTCCTGATCTCATCACTAGTGTAATTGTGGCGCGAAAAGGGTTCGGCGATATGGCCGTCTCTTCCTCAGTGGGATCAAATATCTTTGATGTTACTGTTGGTTTACCAGTACCTTGGCTTCTTTTTGGAGCAATTTATGGAAAGCCGGTCCAGGTAAAGCAATCATACTTAGATATAATTTTCATCGGTTTATTTCAATTTCGTCCACAATTAAAAAGAAAAAATCGCTTTACTGGTTTAAGTTGTTTTGAAAACTGAGTTTTTTTTTGTCTTACGAGTTAACTCTAATGGAAAAAAATGATCAAGTTTTCTGGAACATAGATAATGTTTCGGGCCCTATTTCTGGAGCCGCTATCAAATGTTATATATAGAAGAAAGTCTTGTTTATTCTAATGTTCCTAGGAAGCATTATATAAACAAAATCCTTAATTTTTCATACAAATAACAAATCCATGATAACGGCACTAGATATAGAGGCTGAAACATATCCGCATCAACTTTAGACAAGTAATGCGAACGCTCGGGCCTTAGCGCATAGCATCAGAATTTATTACACTATACAAATTTACATCTAATGAAAGGGACATAAAAACATTATTTTGCAGAACGCAATTCAGAAAGTATCCAAAAAACTAATAGGAGATTCGATCTTATGGCCCCTCTACACTATGGGCCAACGTGGGCCAATTCAAGCCATCACCAATCTGTAGAGGGGGGTTGGCTTGTATTGACCGATAGTGGTTGACGTTGGAAATGATGTTGGCGATGGTTGGCTTTCGGAGCGGTTTTTTCCCTACATCAAAGAGGACCGACCAATGTTGCACAACGAAAGTGCACAGTGGCTAAGTGGCGTTTCTACAAAGCCATCGACATTGGCCCATCTATTGGACCACTGTGTGGAAGCACCGTCAAGCCAACTCGGTTAGCTGGTGACCAACGTGGGCCAATATCAGTGGCCCACGTTGACCCATAGTGTAGAGGGGCCATTGATTCCTTGTTTCATCGTAAAACCGTTTCTTCCCTTTACCTTTATTAACGAAACCACTACGGCTAATGTTGTATTGAAATAAAATAAATAAATCCCCCTATAGACTCGTATGTCTGAAACACCCGATTTGCAAACACTCTACACCTCTACGCAATCAAAAATTACAAACAAATCGAACCTGAGTCATCTCATCTCTATAACTTGTTGAGACTCAGTCCTTTTCCTACTTCCATCTTTCCCGAATTCTACAAACCTAAATAATCCTTGGAGACCTGATTACACAAATACTTTCGACTCTGGTATAACCCCTCTCAATATTTATAAATTTCTATCATTTTTTTCTTTCAAGGATGGAAGATTCATTAGATTTTTTCGAACCCTTACCTATAAAAACATGAATAAAATTGTTATTTGAAATATTCTGCCGACCGACAAAAAAGTACGTACAAGTTCTAATATACCTATAATATTATTTCCGATGTGGATAGTCATTGCTTGTTGTGATCTAAGAAAAGGCAGGACACTTCGCTTTTCTTAATCCCAACCAAAAAAGAAAAAGAAAAAAAAACTCAGTTTCTAAAGGTAAGATATACGAGTACATATATAAATAAATAATATTTGTTGAACTTTTTTTTAGGTGAATTCAGCTGGAATGGTTTGTTCAATCGCAATTCTTTTTATGATGTTGTTATTTGTGATCGCTGCAATTGCCTGCTTTCGTTGGAAAATGAATAAAGGCCTCGGATTCACCATGTTCCTTCTTTACTTTGTCTTCGTTGCGGTCTCGCTTGGATTTGAATACGACAAAATATCATGTCCGGTAGATTAAAAAACAAACAATTTGATCCTGTTGCTTCCCGAATGGCCTCTTTGTTTTTCTTCCTCCCTCCTTCCATTTAATTATCTCATTTCTGTAATCATCTCATTCTCCATTACGAAATAATCATCATATCATATATCATCATTCACATTTTCTATTAATTTTTATTTTTGAGGAAAACACTTGAATATTCGTTTAATTAATTAATTATTTAAATTATTTTTTTAAGACCATAATGAGATTAATTCGGCACAACACATCACTGTTACACATACCACTTATACACTTACACATACATATAAATATAATATCTTTATCTATTGATAAAGATATATATTTATATATATTCTTCTTAGTTTTATCTCTTTATAACTTTAGATCTATTTATCTTAGATTCTCTCACAGATATATACAAACAAATTAAACACACACATTCTCTCCCTCTTCTCTTTCAAACTCTCTCTTTCTATTTCTATTACATCTTTGTATATAAAAATTGTTATAAAAAATGTTCTTAGATAATTTGAACGATAAAATATTTAAATTTAGCAGGGAAAAATTTGCTTTCAAAAAGTAAACTAAAAATGAAAAAAAAAATGCACAAACCAAAGATAAAGAAAAATATTTCCAACATTGTTAATGACACCAAATTAAATATATAATTAGAATATACAACAAACATACGAAAAGAATTTTAACATAAGAGTTGATGATCCAACTCTAATTTTATTAAATAGACCCTCAGCAATAAGTGAAATATTTTGTTGATATACGTACATGCATTTGCTGCAAACAATCAACAACTAGAATCTTTTTTCGTTTATCGAAAAACATTGAATAGACTCTTCCTCAAATTTTTATTATCAAGCATCAGCCAATTGTTTAAATATATAGCACTTCGCTATATTATTATAACTTAACTCAAATGTCATTGTGGATTGAGTAATTATCAGCTATTTTTATTGATTTTTTAATAAGTCTTTTGGACCATGTGTTCATTTTTTTTAAATATCAAATGAAAAATATTACATTCCGCAACATGACAACTTAATCAATAATTAAAATTGTGCCATCTTAATAAATCTCAGAACAATCCAGTATTATGTTATATAATAGTGAAAACCACCAAATTTGAATTCCCTTTGTAGGACAATAAAATTGGTGAAAGTAGAAAAATAACAATTCTTATAATACCATAATTTTTTGCTAAAAATATTTATTTCCCTTATTAGAATTTACATTTTGTAATTGTTTTCATTTTGGATTTGTTGAATAATTTAATATATTCCCGTCCAAAACCCCTACAATAAAATGAAAAATTTTAGATTTATTATATTTGAATATAATTAATATTTTAAATATTAAATATAGAATTTATTTTTTTATTTATTTATACTAAGTTATTTAATAAATTAAACAGAAAATATATTATTTCTTATGCCTATATATATAATATAATATTTCAAAAATAGTTTTTAACTCATATTTTCAAATTTATTGTTTTTATTATTGGTCCAAAAGATGTTTCCGTTTTCAGATCACAATTTTTTATATAAAAATAAAATAAATAAATAAATAAACAGAATACGAAAGATAATAAATTAGGAATAAGTAGTTTAAAATTTCTTTCTATTTGATTAAAAAAAAACTTTGAAAAAAACTTTTTTGAACAAATAAAAGAGATATTTAATAAAAATTGAAGTTTTAAAGGGGTTCTCTTGTATTTTCTCTCTCTTGGGCAGTTAAAATTATTAAGAAATATTTAATTTTATTCCATAAGAGAACAACTAAATTATAGGCTTGATATCGTCAAAAATATAAAGATTTAGTCAAGGTACTATTATTTAAAAAATACAAAAATATAAAAAAAATATATATATATAAATATAAAATTTAATAAAAAATGACTAAAATAATATTCTAATATGAAAAAATTAAACGGAAGATAACAACAGAGTTAGCTATATATCTAAAATTATTAATCTAAACAAAACAAAAAGAGCATGGATTCTTTAGCGCAATCTAGAGAAATATATAAATAAAAAAAAATTTAATGAAAACAACTAAAGGACTTTTGATTAATACAATTCATATAGTCATTAACTTAAAAGTGCCTAGAAGATTTCGTTGGGGCTTCTTAAAATTCATTAAGAGCCTTACATATATATATATATATATATATATATAAATAGCCCTCTCATAATTGAATAAAAGTGAAAATTTTGTCAAATGGGGCTGCTGTATTGGAATTCCTAACATAAAAAAAGAAAAAAATCATCGGCTGTTAATCTGTCTCTAAAGCAAAAAGACCTTTCGGTGGGCACAAATGTTCTTTAATTTGAAAATATTTTCAAATGTTTTTACGGTAATTCTAATTATATTTATATTACCAAAAAAACGTTCCAAAGGCTTACCATACAATAATCTGTGATCGTGAAGTGAAGTCAGAGTGCCAGGATTCCACAGAATTGAAATATCTTGAAAATATATAACAAATATATCTTAAAATATTATATAAAATATATACAAAAATAGATTCATATGTATATTTATTGAATTAAAAATAAAAACAATGAATTTGGAAAATTTTTAAATTTCAATTTACATTATTCTTGCCTTATTTGGAGGTTTACGTTGAATATGTTGATCTTGGATTTAATAATTAATTATTTCTATTACCATTATCTATAGCTATATAAGTATAATTCCCTCCAAAATGTATTCCTCGGTTTGTGCATCGATTGGTCTTAAAAACAATTGAAAAAGTAATTTCAAAAGTAATTAACGATAAGAAACGAATTGCTTTATCATTTATCTAATATATAGAACCTTTATACGAGTAAATTAGATAGTAGAATACAAATACTCAAAAATTTTAACAAACACACACACTCGCAGAGGACATAAAAATTATATATATATATACATACACAAAGAACAATGACATCCGAAAAACAAAACCAGGCTTTGATGATATTATTTTAAAGGCTTCGATGAATGAAATACGAATTTTCTCACCTCCCCCCCCCCAAAAAAAAAAAAAAAATCTAAATGCACAATGTTATTCATTATTATAATGGCATCAAAGCCTGGAACAATTGTAAAAAAACAAAAAAATACTCAATGTTATTAAAAAAAGAGAAAAACAAAAAAAAATTAACCATTAACAAAACAATTTGTTACTAAATTCAGTGAATTTGTTAAACAAGGTTATATATATATATATGTATATATATGTACATATATATATACAAATATATAAGTAATATATATATATATACCTATATATTTATATAGTATATAAATATGTAATATAGATTTTTACGTATTTATATATATTCCTAAAAAACTAGATTGTTAAATTAGATAGATTGTTATAAGTAAATGACTCTCTCTCTATCTCTCTCTCTCTATCTATCTATCTCTTTAAAAATACTTATAAATAATACAAAAAACAAAAACGCATAATTATATACGTGTATATTTATTGAATTAAATGAATATATACATATATATATATATAAAGATAAATATATTAAATAACAAGTAAAATACAAAAATATTAGGCATTTTTCACTCTGGCTAGAAATATAATAGAGCGAACGGGGCGTAAGCCAATTCAAAAGGATTGATGATATTGATAATAATTGGATTAAAAAAATCTCGTTAATATTGGAATTACTTTCATTATCTCTTTCTCACTCTTTAACTATTTATTTATGGATAAAACTTTTATTATATAAAAAGATAACTAAAATACATTAGGCCATTTAGTGGTTTATATTATGGTTTCTTTAGTTATATTGAAATAATCCATTTACTATTTATATTTTTTAATCAATTTCATCACTGTTTTATTATTTATTTCATATAAATTCAAAATTTATACCATATGTTTTTTCTATATTAAATTATTAAGTGTAAAAATAATTTCCATTATGAAATTATCGTTTAAATGCCTATATACCTATGGGGCCATCCATAAATTACGTCACACAGTAAGGGAGGAGGGGGTATCTTAGATTTGTGACAGAGGGGGGGATCTTAAAAATTGTGATGTCATAAAAGTCAAATTAAAATTTTTTTTAAATATTCAAATGTATTTTTTAGATTTAAAGTTATTATTATTCCAACCTGAAAATGTTAGTAAAATAAATCTAGACAAAAAATTGTAAGCAACTGGACTCGCCTAGCTCTTACGCAGCTTTCATTCTTCTGGGCCCAATAGGTTGCCTAAATACAGGCGAACCAACTTCATAAATCAAGTTTAAATTCAGACTATACTTTGAGGATTTTAATTCGTACAGTTAATATTTGTATTTTATAATTCAATACATACATCAATACATTCTTTTATATGACAAAAAATTAACTTATTTTTTAGCAAAAACACATTTTTTTCAAATAAATAAACCCATTTATTTATAATTAAAGATACATTCCCTGAAGATTAATAAAAATAAAGTCAAACTTAGATATCTTAAATCCCTTTAGTTGAGTTTAATTTATAAAAAAAAAATATACAATTATTAAATTTTAGGATATAAAAGTGATAGTGTGACGTCACAATTCAGGGGGACTCAATGAAAATCTGACAAAATGTCACACAGAGGTAGGGGGGGGGGTTCTAAAAATCTTGAAATTCGTGTGACGTAACTTATGGGCGGTCCCTATATTTCCTAAGAATAATATGGATATTTTTTAAATATCTATATTTTAACAAACTCAAAAATTTTCATATTTCGTGTTGAATCTTTTTTTTTATGGGATTATACGAACCGAATGGGTGAAACGAAATTTTCCGATCAAGTTTTTGTCGCCTGCTCAACAGAAAAGCAACTTCAGTCTTAACAAATAAAGGGTTCCGGCTGATTAGATTAAGTATTTTTGATGAGATATTCCCGTCAGCATATACATCGTTTTGTCTCCTAATTAGAAGTCTTTTTCAAGAGCAATTAAAGTAATTTTAATATGACACAAAATACAAACAAGTAAATAAACTAGAATTAGGAGCCGAAACCTTATATATTATTCTTAATTTAACTTTAAAAAAATGTTGACTTGTTGCTAATTCTAAACATTTTATAAAAATTTCATCTTCAAAACAAAAATTACCATTCCTGTAAACAATGAATTTCCCAAGATGAAAATATGGAGAGAGAAAACATTCTCTTGAATTTGACCGAACTTGGCGCATAACAATTTATTAATTTTTTTATTTTAATAATAAACGATTATTTCAATGTAATTTAAAGGACAGAATTCGACAACTTTAAAATAAATACATACATCATATATATTTATAAGTACATTAAAATATAAAATAAATTTAGCTTGTTTAGAAAAAAAATGACCGATTTCGGGGAAGGAAGAATATGTTGGGCGAGACTAGTAGTGAATTATCAGTAATATACGGGTATATTCGCTTTAGCTTGGAATTAAAACTAACAAATTTTAAATATAATATAATATGTACATATATTATATTAAATCTAATTAGTATATTCTATTGAAAGCTTACAAAACAAGATATTCAATGCGTTTTTTTTAAACTGGAAAAATAAGAAAATAATTTAAGTTAGATTTCCATCGAATATAAAACGGCTAAAAAAATGAGAATTTGAATGGTCCTTTACTTTATTTACTCTAATATTATTCTAATCAATGGCCATGAAAGAAAATAAGCAAAATAATTAAACGATTCATCTTGTAAATAATTTGAAATCGAAAATTTGTTGATTACTATTCTCTCAAACACTGGGATGAATTAGTGGGTTCACTAACATGATTATTTTATTTAACCGATAATATATTAAAAAATATGTATTTATGCTCAAGTTTTAGTGTTTTTGATTTGAAAAAAAAATGGACTGCAAATAATATAAAATTATTAATATTTTTATCTTTTAAGATTCAATCTCTAATTCTGAAAAGTTTTTCAAGATTAAGAGCTTTTGAAGAAAGTACCTATATTAAGTTTCTATGATGTGATATTCCCTTCAAAATACCCAACTCTTTGATTCACTAATTCTGAAGTCGTTTCAAGTATAATGTATAATGTATGCCTCTGACCAGCATTCTGCGAATTATCGAATAATTCCTATATAAATTTTTTTCCTTCTTTCCAAAGCAAAAACTTAATCTTAGAATGATGAGCAATGAGTTTTACTTTTTAAGAACCTTTAAATTTAGAATTGAAGCTCCTGTGACTGACTATCCCTCTTGTAAAAGTTAAATAATTCGCAGACTGCTAATGTGAACAAGCATTTTGCTTTTGTTATATTGAAATGACTTCAATAATACTTGGACACGATTCTAGAATCAAGAGTTGAGAGTTAAAAATTGTGATGAGAATCTATCACAAAAAAAAATAATAATAATAATAGATAATAATAATTCTTAAAGTAAGAGGTTTTCATCCAAAGCTTTTCAGCTTATAGTCAACCCAAGTCCCCAAGACTTAATTGGAATTCAATGTTAATAGATGAAGCAAATGCATTTCACTATCAAAAGGGCAATAGTAAAATGCACTGGCTTGAATTCCACTGAACTGAAACATAAATGAACACAGCATTAGAGAATGAAACTTAATAAAAAATTTTCACATTTCCATGTCATGCAGGTCTATCTCAATAACAATTTCCATTCAATTTCAAAATGTTTTCAATAAATTGAAAATGTTATAAATTAAAACAATTATCAGGAATTTTGAAGACATGAAATATTTCAAGCAAGTGTTAAGTGAATACAATATACCCCCAATACCTAACTAGTTGAGATTGATATTTTTTATATACCTCTGCATCCCGTCTTCAAAGAAATGTTGCATTTTAATTCGCACAAATACTATTATTATAATATTCAATACTATTGATTGCTCTCAGTCTATAGTTGATGAGTGAAACTTGTAGTTATATTTTCTTTATACAAAAATATAATAATAAAAGAAAAATTAGCATCTTAGATAGACAATTGATGGTCTCCTCCCCATCTCATAACTGTTTAAAATAAATTAATGAAAATAAATAATGAAATCTTTTGTTTCGAGGTAAAAATCTTATAAAACAAACTTTTTTGTACCAGAATGCTTTATAATGAAATATAATAATAATATATTTGTAGAAACTAACTAATGTTAATTAGAGCTAATAGAGTTTGAATCTTCAAATTAATGGCTTGAAAAATAATATAAAAAATTTTCATTTGAAATGATTTATCTAAGTATAGGAAATTCTGATTTCTATTGTTGAGGTATTACCTACCATATAGTAGTGGGTGGAGTGGAGTGGTTCTCAACCTGATTTGCATTGCATTCCACTTGGTATGCCAGACAGAATGGAATTCTCCTTACCCATTTGCCCGACTTAAAAGGTGCATTCGATATAATTAATGTATATAAAATCGATAATCCTTTATTTTTTCTATACCTCTTAGTACATATACTAGTACATATACCTTGATTATTTTTTGTAAAGTTTTAAGATTTAATAGCAATAAAAAAATGTGAATGGGTTTAAAAAATTGTATAAAGTTTTTTTTTATCATAACTAATTATTTATTTATTAGACTAAAACATACTTGAATGAATAATTCAGTAGTGACTTTCAACCTCCCAATTTTTTTCGTTTCCTTATTTTCTCTTGCATCAGAAATGGACTCACAAAGATTATGTCAAGCAGTTACAAACAATAAATAATAGCTCGCTTTAACCTTTTCGATGGGAATCCCAGATCTAAGGACGAAATTCTGTGATTGATTTCTATTCGAACATATCTTCTACTCCAGAATAGAATATTTCACATACAAAAATAGTTCATTTTACTTTTATTCCATTTGCTATCTATTATAAAATGTGATATTCTGTAAATTATGTACAATCGGTAGAAGTGTAGTTTGTAAAATAAATAAATAAAATAAAAATATTTCAACAGTCTGAGCCTCCTATAGTGGAATTATCAACCTGTTGAGAACCACTCCTATATACAGAATTTATATATAGAAATTGTGCAAATATTCATATTTATTTCAATTATTTATTATTTATAAAAATTACAAAATTAAGAATTTCTGACTGAAATGAATTTATCCACAAAGTCATCTTCATTAGAAAAAAAAATTGTATTTTTGTGTTTTAAGCATCCAAGCCACTTTGTCGTTTAACTCAAAATGATAAGTAGTGAGTTTTATAACGAATAAGCGAGGGAAAATGTATTTAACAAACAAAAATAAAATAATAAATAAAAAAGAATTTGACTAAGTTACAAGAAAGGATTGTACGATAAAAATATTATTTATTTGGGACCATTTAAATTCTGTTTAAATAATGAAATTCTCTTTTTAATAGGACAGTTTCTAAAAAACGCAATTTTCATTGTCTTCAATCATTTGTATAGGTAAATACAAATACTCTTAAGCATAAAAAAATACCATGTAATATTTTTGAGAGTTTTTGAACTTCTTCAAATTAAAGAACAAATTTAACAAAAATAAATACTACCTATATATATTCATTTTTAGAGTGAATTGTTAAATATTTTTAAATTTAAAAGTAATAAATGAAATTTAAAATAAAATTATTAAACAAAAATAAAAGTTTGTAGAAATATAATTAATTCGTTTTAAAAGCTTTTCAAAAGCTTACCGTTAACAAAATAAAATAAAATAAAAATATGAATATGAAAATTTGTTATATTGATAAAAGAATTGTAGAGAATAATATATTTTTTTGTAAATGTGACCAATGAGAATGAGGCTTAATAAAACGTTGTAAAATTATGTTTGATAAAATGGAGAGGGAATTGTGAAAGAAAAATTAAAATATAAAAATAAAAAGGTTTTCATTAAACCCAAAGAGCAGGATTTTGAAGAAAATTCATTAAATGAATAATTTTAAAATGATATTCCAATTTTTTTGCTTATTAATAATTAATTATTTATCTGAAGATTTTTTTATTTTCAATATCGAAATTTCGATAAATGAATGAAAATATAAAGTTTTAAGTTTTCTCTTCTTTTAACTTAAATTTCATTTCAATTACACGGTTTCATCTTAAAAATTATTTAAAGTATATCACGACTCTTGAAATCACTTAATAAAAATTGGTCTTAAAGATGACGAGAAACATCGACTTAGGTCGTTAACAATTTGAATATGAACATCTCTCTTTTCTCCAGGAAGCTGATGAAAATAAAGTTATTCGTCATTTTTAAGACACTTGAGTTAGCCCCTTAAGAGGTTTATAATTATAATTCATTATCAAAAGAGAAAGAATTTAATTTTTGGGACAAATTCTAGGATTTTAGTAGAGATATTATTAATTAAGTAATGGAGAGGGATTCGGCCAATGGGTGGCCTCTGCTGAGTGAAAACTCCCAATTATGGAAAACGTTTCGGCTTTGATTGAATAATGCCATCATCAGTTCCTAAGAGCTGAAAAAAGCGATAGAGCACACATGTAAAATTACAATAAAAATTTTTACAAAAAAATCCAAACTTGTTAATTACAAAATTATATCTTACAGTATTAGCGACACAATTAATTTTATAAATAAATTGTCCGCAGGCAGAGTTGTTGTGGATTTTATCATAATATACAAAATTATATGAATTACAAAATGGTACATAAATCTTGGTGTGCTCTCACTTGATATACGCAACGTCTCAAGTACAAATATAGCAAATTTCAATTTCATTCAATTAATAATAATAATAATTATGAGGACATTGATCTAATTAGGATCACTGACCCCTCACAAACATCTCTCAATTAAAAGATTTCTCAAAATAATTAACAAACATTAAGAATAGCAAAATTCGAATTTAAAATGACAATATATAAAAATAAAAATAAAAAATAATTTTTTCTCCTTCTTTACCCTTTTACAATTCTTTCACCCCCTTCTCAACTCTGCCTGCGGACAATTTATTTATAAAATTGATTGTGTCGCTAATACTGTGAGATATAATTTTGTAATTAACAAGTTTGGATTTTTTTGTAAAAATTTTTATTGTAATTTTACATGTGTGCTCTATCGCTTTTTTCGGCTCTTAGGAACTGATGATGGCATTATTTAATTAAAGCCGAAACGTTTTCCATAATTGGGAGTTTTTGTTCAGCAGAGGCTGCCCATTGGCTGAATCCCTCTCCATTACTTAATTATATACATATACAGCCATCAAAATTGTATCAGAGATATTATTAAATTGAGATATCTGAGGGGATTCATTCCTTCAGGAGACTAACCCTAATTCTCAGGTTCGACTCCTGAGAGGATGAATCCTCTCTCGCAATTTAATAATATTTCTACTAAAATCTTGGAATTTGTCCTGGAAATTGAATTCTTTCTCTTTTAATAAACATTGGTTAGTTTTAACCTGAGGTGATTTTTTGAAAAACATTCCAACTTTTTTCAAAAAAAAAGATGCTCAAATCTTTAGTTTTAGAATTCATAAGTTTTTAAATAATTAAATATTCGATTTCTGTTTGTATTATCTACATTTTTTTTTTAAATTCAAAAACTATTAAACAATAATTTGTAAATTAAGAGTTTTCAATCAGAAGAGAAAAATTGCAACTTTATCAAAGACAATAAATAAATTAGAAAAATTATTCTGCCAAGAGTTGAAAGAAAAGTGGAAAACAAACATCCATTGGTCATGGATACACTTTTTTTATTTTTTTGACAAATTGAATTTATTTCTAAGAAAAACGAATTGTAAAGAAAATGGAGTGGAATTGGCTTATGGCTTCATTTGATCGTATGCATATATATATATTGCTTCCTTAAAACGAAAACCCTTTCTAAAACGAAAACGAAAACGAACTGAACTGGCCAGAAATCTTCGCTCTTTGAATCTTGTTTTTCTCTCTCTCTCTCTCTATAATCTATCTTTCTCTTAACAATTATCTCTTCTCTACCAAATTTTCTCTTATTCCGTTTTATCATTTCTATTGCCATTGTACATATCGAATTATTCGTTGTTTATTGATTTTATTTTTTGATTGTAAATATTATAATAAAAAAAAAAATAATTTTTCCCCTGTTATTCCTTTAAAATTTTTATTAAAAATCAGAAAACTATCCTTATAACAAAATACGTATTTTTATTTTTTGATATACTTATATTCAAATATTTTTTTTATTATTATTATATGTGATTTGTGTAGCTGTTGAATCCGAAAAAATTAATTTCTTTTTTTGCGTATCACATCACAATTTTTTCACAAAGTAAGAATTAATGACTATAAAGGTAACCGTATAAGTGGGCTCACCCTATTTTGGTCTGTAAAAATACTTCTGTGTAGTTTTACTTATAATTTAATTTTTAATCGTTTCTAATATCGACACATTGAAGAGTCAAAATTGATAATACTAATCTTGATTTTTGAGTAAGTTTTGCTGCTTTAAAAGTAGAAATGGAGCCATATTCCATAATTTCGCATGTAATAATGATTATGATTTTTTTTTTAGTCATACCTCATTCTTTCATGAGTTCTCGAAGTGAGCATATATATGAGTCTATGAGCGCAATAGTGGACTAACCCACAAAATTATAATTTTGGTTTATCTGCTGAAATTAATTACTAATATTGGCAGGCCTGTGTAGAGATTAAGTTAGCCGTGTTTATTGTTGTTTGGTTATTATTTTTATTTGTATTGTTGTGATTTGGAGATTGAATAAACGTGCTTATTAAAGCTATTTGAGTATTTTTTATGAGCTTTTACATGGTGTCAGGTGTGGGGTTCGAACCCACGCACTCATCGAGTACCAGAGCTTAAGTCTGAATGTAAAAAAAACTTTGAGTCAAAAAAAGATTTTGTGAGAGAAAAACAAAAGGAGAGGATAGGAAGTGAGAAGAATGAGTCGGAGGAAAAAAGGAATGAATTAAGTGAAGATCAAGATGGAATTGATGAAGATAAGAATGAATTTATTGAAGATCAAAATGTAATAGATGGAAATGGAAGTAGAGTGAATGAAGATCAGAATATTTCAAAAACTACCAGAAGTGGAAGAAGGATAAAACCTCGAGATCGGTGGAGCTATGATTAAAAAAGGGAAGATGTAGAGATTAAGTTAGCCGTGTTTATTGTTGTTTGGTTATTATTTTTATTTGTATTGTTGTGATTTGGAGATTGAATAAACGTGCTTATTAAAGCTATTTGAGTATTTTTTATGAGCTTTTACAGCCTGTTTTAACCCCCGAGGCGCTATGGGCAAATTAAACATGTGTGACCCCCCCCTACCCATTAATCTTTGCCAGTTTTGGTTTGGGAGGGATTTCTCAGTTAACTCCACCTTAGTTTGCTGATTCTTTTCATTATCCACTACGTATGGACCCGTCATGTCCCGGACTGGCAATCGGCAACCGGCAACCGTAAAAACTGTAGACCTTGTAGTTATAATATACTGCAGTTACAAGCGTTATGGTTATAGAGCATTCTACAACCAATCTTCTCTATTCTCTTGCGCCCCCTTTACATTCCAAATCTCTTGCGCCCCTGGGCATGTGCCCATTTTGCTCAGTTATAGAATTGGGCCTGAATATTGTTACTCGACCAACTTCAAAGTGAACCAAACCAGCTTTTGATTGCAAATGCTGGTTTGGTTCACTTTGCAGTTGGTCGGTAAGAATATTAGTAATTAATTTTAGCAGATATACCAAAATTATAATTTTGTGGGTTGGTCCACTATTGCGCTCATAGTCCCATATATATAAAAAAAAGAAATATATTATAAATATATTTTTTCATAAATTTATCGGTTCAGGGTATACTAAATTAATGAAAATATCAAAATCGTATTTTTTGACTAAATTATGGTTGGAGGGGGCTTGAAATGACTGAAAAAGTAAGAAAAATTGAAAATTTCAACCTGTATCAAAAAATTGTGATGTGGTAGAATTTTTTAGCTACCAATTTCTACAGTACCATATTTGGGTTAGGGATCAGAATATTACTCAAGAATACCAACAACTTTTCAAAAAGATCAAGTTCGGAGTCTGAGTTAGAAATGAACATATTCCTAACTTGGCCTGTCAATTTAAGCTACAGCAATTACGTTTTTTATAAGTTTGATTGCTTTAGCTGAAATCAAATCTAGTTTAGTTATTTTTAATTAAATAATAAATAAGTTCCGATTACTGATTATGAGGTCTTTTTCAAATGTAATTTGAGTTAAATATTCTGATTTTTTTATATCCATTATTTCTTTTTTACTATTTTTCATGATCTAAAATTAAAGAAAATAATTTATTCACTTCAGAGGTCGAATTAATAATCTAGAGTCAATCATTTAAAGGGATTTTTCATTCCTAAATAAAGATTGTGAAATACAATAAAAAATCTCATTCAAAATAATCTAATTTTCTCCTGGTTTCTACACAAATTATCTTAAACTTTTCGGTTATCACAAGTATAGATCATAGTAACTTCTACTACTAATCACATTTCGTTACACTTTTTTAAATCTTTTTTACATTTATTTAATTTTTTTTTTTAGATGTGAAGATGAAGACACCGTTAAATTTTTTATATTCTTTAGGTATAGATAGAAATAAAATTCTGGTGAAAATATCCTTGTAATATATTTATTCAGCCTTCTTCCGACGTTTGGACCCTCAATGGAATCATTCTTCAGACCAGAGGCTAGTTAATAAATAAATAAATCAAATCGTCCAAACTTTCGTTATTTAATTTGAAAACATATATCATACAATACTCCAAAGCATTTCAATCCCATTTTATTATTTTTTTTTATTTTTTTTATTTAATTATCATACAACCTATGTGATTTAACTTAATAAATGCACAAAGATACTAAAGCCATTTTTTCAAGGGACAATATTGAAGCGGACTTATTTACGATTAAGTATCAGTTTTTTTTTTTAATATTATTTATCACCTCTATGGAAAAGAATAAAGTCAAATAAAAATATTTAATTAATCATTTTTAATAAAAATTAAGAGTGTTATTAAAAAGGAAAACAGGATCTTGTTAGGTTTCATACCATGTCTGTCCGTCTGTCAAAGGATTGTAGCTCTTAAACTAATTAAGATACAAATTGAAATTTACAAGTTATATATAGGTATTGATTACATTTAAAAATTATTAAAATTTTAATCAAATGGATTTTTTGGGGTTCAAAAATAAAAATAAAGAAAATCTGGAAATGTGAAAACTGTAAAGACCTCTAAGTAGAATTAGACTGAATTTTTTAAAAGTTAATTCAGGCCCGAAAAGTCAATTTTTGACCTTCTTAAGAGGCTTAATATTCTAAGAGTTACCTCATTTTCTCCTTATCAACAACATATTATAAGAATTAATCAATAATTTAAAGAAATTTTATTTTATTTTCTGTTCCATATAAAAACCGTTTAAAATTAAATTTTGCAACTTCCTTTTCTCAATTAGTGGACTCCCTAAAAGTTATGCAACCTAAACGTAATCTCTTATATTCAAAAGGGTTAATTGTGATATTTTTTATTGATTTGACATTATTTTTATCAATAAAAGAAAGAGTATATATAACTTATATTTGTCGTCTTAATTATTAAGTTTTTTTAAAAACTAAGACTACAAATATTTATGCTGTAGAGCTTTTGATTTTATTGCTTGGATAGCTTATAGTTTATTTATTTTAGACTTTTTAGATCTAATGTGGGTGCCGGATGTTGTAGGAGAAAAAGAGTTTATTTATTTGAATATTGTTTTAATATAAAGTTTTTTGGAAAATGTTTATAATGTTTATGTTATTTATAATAATGTTTATTAAACTAAAGAACAACAAAGCTCCAGGAGAAGATAGCATAATAGCAGAATTAGTTAAAAATCTCGGACCCATTACCATCGGGGAATTATCTAAAATAATAACAGATATCTGGCAAAACGAAAAGCTACCGGATGACTGGAAGAATGCACTAATTCACCCCTTGCACAAAAAAGGAAATAAAACCGACATTAACAACTATAGAGGTATTTCCCTCCTTCAAACAGGCTATAAGATATTGTCGTCATGCCTTCTCAAACGAGTCCAAGAACAGCTGGAACATAAAATTGGTTTATATCAAGCAGGTTTCCGGCCCAACAGATCATGTGCGGAACAAATATTCAACCTCAAAACCACACTCAAGTATCGAGCATCAAGAAATAAACCAACCATCTGTGTATTTTGGACTTCGCGAAAGCATACGACTCAATTGATCGTCGCTCTCTCCTCGATATCTTGGAAGAAATGGGTCTCGACCCCAAGACGCACAGCCTAATTAAAGAGACACTAGAAAACACCACTTCTAGGGTAAAATTCATGGGAGAAATATCTGAACCATTTTCAGTAAGAACAGGAGTCCGTCAAGGTGATGGGCTGTCACCACTTCTCTTCAACATCGTCCTAGACAAGGTTGTGCGCAAGTGGGAAGAAGAACTGAAGAATCAAGGTTTCTGGCGTCCGCTACGCCTAGGAAGAACCAGGGAGGATATAGAAATATCATGCCTCGCGTTCGCGGATGATATAGCGATGTTATCAGACGATGAAGCCACAGCAATAAAACAGATCACAATTCTGAAGAAATGCTCGGAAAGAGTGGGTCTACAAATCTCCTTTGAGAAAACTAAATTCTTCGCGTCAAAGTGTGACATCCAGTCAATAAACATAGAAGGCAAAATAATAGAAAGAGTGCCACACTTCAAATACTTGGGTGAAATCCTCGAGCCAACAGGAGGAGAGAAAGAAAGCCAGAAGAATCGCCCATTAAAAATCAAGAAAGCCTATGGGAGAACATATAACATGTACAATAAGAAATGCCTGTCAAAGAAGACTAAAATTATGCACTACAATACAGTCATCAAGGCAGAAATTATTTACACCAGCGAAACCCTTACTCTAATAAGAAAATCAGATATGGAAAATATCTTAAAGGAGGAAAGTAAAATCATGAGAAAAATTCTGGGGCCTGTGAAAACAGAAGAGGGATACAGGCTAAGGCCCAATAAAGAAACAGAAGAACTTTCAAACGTGGCAGCAGATATCCGTCGAAAAAGACTGAAATTCTACGGCCATATTCTCAGACTTCCTTCAAGCAGATTGGCCAACAAAATCACGGTGTTTCTAAAGAAACTCAAAAACATCCAGTGGGTTGAAGAAATCAATAAAGATCTAGATAGAGCAGGGATAAGTCGATCAGACATACAGGACAGAAACACGTTCCGGAAAAAGATAGAGGCGTGGAAGGTCCAACCAGAAAGAGACATCAAAAAGAAAACTGGCACAAAATGGACCGAAGAAAGGAAAAAGGCTCATGGAGATAAAATGAGGATATTCTGGCAAATTAAGAAGAGCCAGAATCAAAGATGAAAATAGAACAAGAATCAAACAAAAAAGATGGAAGCTTTGCGTGATCCCAAGGGTCTAAACGCAACAGAAGAAGAATAATGTTTATACACGAGATTTTTAGAGTTAGACACAGCACAGTTGAACTTGAGAGAAGAGGGTTTTGTAAAGTTTATTAAATATAAAGTTGTAAAATGCTCAACCCACTTGTGAACACGAGGCGATTGTATTATCCTCCCGTGATCAGGGAGTGATTCCTGCGGTGAATGTCTGTGGCACAGACATCCCCTACTCCGAACATGTCAGAGATCTTGGCATAGTCATTAACTCTAGATTGACATGGAGTGACCATGTTAGTCTGATCTGTAAAAGAGTATACTGGTTCGTTGTATCCTCTCCGAAAAATGGCCCACGCAACACCTGTCTGGCTGCGCCGTAGACTTGTTCTCGTATTATTATTACCCCACTTCTTGAATGGAGAGGTCGTCTACTACGGCCTCGACAGCGTTTCTCTCCACAGGTTATCGGTGGCACTTAATTCGTGCATAAGATACATTTACGACCTGGGCCATATGGATCATGTTTCTGAGAAAGCAGTAGAGGTATTAGGCTTCAGCCTTCCTAACTATCTAAAGTTTAGGTACCTGAGGTTTGTCCATAGGGTCCTTATATCGGGGTCTCCCTCCTACCTGGCGGAACTACTTACCCCTGGTCCTTCAATAAGATCAAGAGCCCTGGTATGCCCGCGACACCAGACTGCCCTCAGATCGAGGTCATTTGAGATCACAGCCCCACGACTGTGGAACTCAATGCCCTCTGCCCTAAGACAACCATCCTCTGCTGCCCGCTTTCTGCGTGGACTCACTGAAGCCCTATCATGCTAATGCTATAGCCTCTAACTTATATTTTATATTGTGTAATTTATATTTTGTAATATACTTATACTTTGTATTTCTATTTTGTATTTTATATTTTGTATTTTTTTACGTTTTGTTCTGTTTCTTGTATTTTTGTATCTAATTTATATTTCATTTTTCTTTATATTGTTAATCTCTATATTTGTCAGTTTCTTTTTTTCTTTTTTGATTGTACACTATAAGGGTCTACTCTGACCTATGTACATAACATCATTAATAAATAAATAAATAAATAAATAAAATTATACTGGGTTAGATGGAGGGTATTACGGGTCAACCGTTTAGTGTCACACAAAATTATGACAACCCAGGAGAATGAGGTGAAGTAGGCGATGTTAAATAGTACTGGTTATACCGTTCAGTTGGTCCAATTAGTGTGACCAGTACTCACTGTTGTTCGGGCAGAGCTTTACTAATACTGTGGTAGTGAGGAGACTTATTAGAGTCTGGCCTCGGAAGTATTATTGTTCGTCTCCGCCGCGAACCATTCTGAATTCTATGGTTGCGAACAGCCCTTTTTATATAGATTTATATGCTGACACTATGTAAAACTATGGGTATCGGGAAAAAGTAGAAGAGTGGAGCAGCATCGTGGGAAAGCGATTCAGAATAAAACTAGGGGCCCTGTACTCACTGGGGATGTTGTGGAAGTGAGAATGTTAACTTATATAGGTATGAATACAAGGCCTATCAGAAGGGGGAGTGCTACCCCAGGGCCTCGTAATTTTCAATATTAGGGGCCTTAACTTAATATAGTATATTAGACAAATACAGGGTGTCCGATAACTTAACGATAAACCATAAACAGGGGATAGACCAGTTTATGACGGTCCAGAATCTAAAAAAATTAATAATAAAAGTCTCATAGTTTTCGAGTTTGGAAATTTTTTTTGAAAATCGTGAAAAATCGCTACCCTGCACTAAACATTAAGATCCTATAATTTATAATAGCTATTAATAATGCTATTAATAGCCAAAGATTAATTCATTCAAGATGGGACATCATTGATTAACATATTAAATAAATAACCATCACTATCAAATGTTTTTTTAAATTAGATAATTTTGCAAAAAAAATACAAATATTTTTTTCTAAATATCCTAAATATTTTTTTCCTAAAGTCGTTATTGACTATTTGGAGTTTTTTTGGATAAATTAGCAAAAGCAGTTCTATTTTTACTTTTTTATTATAACTAACGTAAGTTTCGGTCCTTATTTCTTGAATCATTTTAAATATGTAGTGTTCAAAGCAAGTAAAACTTATTTACACTTAAATTTATAATCGTAGTTTATTCAAGTTTTTATTCCATAAAATGTAAGCTTATTTTACTGTATGCAGACTATTAAATCAACAGATATATTTAATAAATTCTTAAAAATTAAAATGTAATTTTTTGAGAGGGGAGTTGAACAATGATTTTGCGCCTTCTATAAAATTTTCTAGATTCCTAGACTTCGACTGGGATTGGGAAGGATGTAAAACATGAACAGCACACGGTGCCAGAGATAGGTCACCTTCTTCAGGAAAACCCGTCCCACATGCTGCTTAACTTATAGTCCAAGAGCCCATGACCCATTTTTCATGAAGTGTTTGATTCAAGTAGATATTTCACCTAGAGGTATTAATAGCATAGATGAGTAGGGAATCGGCTGTTTTCCTGATCTACCTGGGTACTGCTGCTACTGCGCATAGGAGAAAGTTGTAAAAAAATGTTCGCCAAAAAATAGTGTTTGATTCAAAATGCAACAAATACTATTCGACAGTTAAGTTGATTTTAAATTAAAAATTAACTGAGCCAGACAATCCTAAAGTTGCTTTTTTTCAAATAAACAAAATGCAACTTTAGGGTTGTCTGGCTCAGTGTTGCCCCCCCTAAAAGTGTCTGGCTTAGTTAATTTTTAATTTAAAATCAACTTAACTGTCGAATAGTATTTGTTGCATTTTGAATCAAACACTTTTTTTGGCGAACATTTTTTTACAACTTTCTCCTATGCGCAGTAGCAGCAGTACCCAGGTAGATCGGGAAAACAGCCGATTCCCTACTCATCTATGCTATTAATGCCTTTAGGTGAAATATCTACTTGAATCAAACACTTCATGAAAAATGGGTCATGGGCTCTCCGACTATTAGGGGGATCCTTTGAGAACCAGTGCTTTAAACGTACCAAGGTTGTTGATAAAACATATCGCTCTGCTAAATCAAAACTGTTGTAGCTCAAAAATTCAAAAAGTGAATTTTCGCCATTTCTGGACATTACATTTATATACCGATTTATCAACAAAACCACATTAATATACTTTCAAGAAACAAGTGGTATATCATCATCATCATCATTGAGTACACAGTCCTAAGACTAGTTTGACGCAACCACCCGTCTCCACTCGACTCTGTCCCCCGCCAGCTGTTTGACCTCTCTAAATGTTTCGCATCCCATATTCCCAATTATTTGGTCGAAATATTTTGACCTGGTCCTTTCCCTTTTCTTTCCCACCTCCCCCTCCAAGATATCTCTAAGCAATCCCCCGTGTCTCAGTGTGTGTCCCATCATCTGACCTCTTCCTCAGACTCTTCCACAAGTGGTATATGGCGACATATTATTTTCTAACGTTTGCATTATGATTCCCCCCCTAAAGAGTGTCATTTTTCGTTGTTATACAAAGCTTGTAGGCAGAGCATATCAGGAGGGGGGGCAAGAGGGGCAGCTGCCCCGTGCCTCACAATTTTAGGGGCCTCATAATAGCTGAATTTGTTAATGTTGAAACGCGCAAAGTTCCTGTGAAATAAACAAATACTATACTATAATAAATATAAAATAAAAATAATTTTTATTTTCTTGTCCAAAGTCTTATTTTTAATTTTGAAGGTCCTCAAAAATACTAGATGCCCCAGGGCTCGCATTTTCTCTAAAAGGCCCTGCTTGTGGGAAGACTACAATGTGTGTAAACCGCACTATTTTGAGTTCTTGGTTGTTTCTAATTATTCTGCTTTAGGTATTACCTTAAATACAGTGGTGAATATAGGCCTAGACTCGTGAGGGCCGAGCCTAGGGCGGCAAAATTTTAGGGGCGGCAAAAAGACAGAGATAATTCAAATTAAAAATTGATTTGGATTTGTTTTATTATAAATGGATGGAACGTTTTTAGAAAATTTCATTAGTTTTAGTTTTAGTAGAAGGCCTTCTCTTATTCTGTCGAAGTGTTTTTTTTAGGAGGTATAGAACTTCGAGATTGAAATAAAACACAAGAAAAATCAGTTTTAATGTCCATCAATTTGGCTTTATTGGAAGGATAATTTTATGCCATTAATGTTTAAATATGATTTCGGGCATGTGGCCGCCGCGGCTGGCTCGAATAAATCCAATTCAACAGGTCCAATTTTCAATCACTTTTTCGAGCATATGGGGCCGTATGTTGGCAATAACGCCACGAATGTTGGCTACGTCAACAAGCAAAATTGCCGCCGCATTTGGAGTGAAGAGAATCCACATGAGACCCTTGAGACGCCATTACATCCACAAAAAACGGACTGTTTGGTGTGCCTCTATGGGCTGGTGGAGTCATTGGGCCATCCTTCTTCCGAAATAATGCTTTCGGAGAGTCAAGTTACCGTTAATGGGGAGACCGGTATAGAGCCATGATAACCGACTATTTTGTTCCCGAGTGGATGGCATGGTGAATGTGGATGAGTTGGGGGTCCGGAGCAAGACGGCGCTACGTGCCACACAGCGCACGCTCACATTCGATGAGCGCGCCAATTTTCGCGGAATGGACCTGTCAACTGGCCACCAAGATCGTGTGATTTGACACTCACGTGGATTATTTTCTTTGGGGATATGTGAAGTCGCTCGTCTCACGCCAACAAACCAGAAACGTTAGGGGGACTTGGAAGCCAACATTCGTGGCGTTATTGCCAACATACATTGGCCCCATATGCTCGAAAAAGTGGTTGAAAATTGGACCTGCAGAATTGGATTTATTCGAGCCAGCCGCGGCGGCCACATGCCCGAAATCATATTCAAACATTAATGGCATAAAACCATCCCTCCAATAAAGCCAAATTGATGGACATTAAAACGATCCTCCTGTGTTTTATTTCAATTCGAAGTTCTATACCTCTAAAAAAAACACCCGATATTAATTTATCAATTTTTCAATATTTGCCTTTATTTAAAATATCTTTCGTTTTTATTGAAAAGCCCCGGAATTAAAAAATGTATTTACTATTTATTACGGAAAATTATATTTTGAATTAGTAACTTATATTTGAAATTATTTTTGAAAAATTTATTTATCTAAGCCAATAAACAGTTATAAGTATTTAAAATAATATTTGATATTGAAAGAGACAATAAAAGAGGGTGTCTTCTGCTGGAATTATAAATTTTTAATTTAATTTATAATTCCAGCAGAAGACACACTTTTTATTGTCTCCTTCAATTTATAAAAATTCTGCTACTCTCGGCAAAAAACTTTCAATTTAATATTTGATAGCTTAAATATTTGATAATTAGCCATATAATTTTGACAATCACTTTTACTTAGAAAAAAGGGCAGCACATTGGACAGGGCCTAGAGCGTCATCGAACCTAAATCCGCCCCTGCTTAAATAGGAACATGAGAATAAGTTTTTCGTCGATGGTTAAAAAAGTTTTTTGGCGAATTGAATTGAATTTTGCCTCCAAACCAGAGCAAACTTGTTGCTGTCTTCATTCGGGCTAAATGGCAATTCAACTTGAACGGCTAATTTCAGACTAGTGGAACAGATATTTTTGGACGTCTATTTTTTAAATAAGTCATTCACATTTATCAAAATTAGTCATGTTCAGAAATAATTTTTTAAAAAATTATTCCTTTTTCTATATTGACTCGAATAAGTAGTTGAATTTCGCTTGCTAGGAAATCGAAAGCCAAGCTTGCCCCGTGTATCGTGTACCATGTTCACGACAGCCTCGACTGAATTTTATGTCCGAGAAAGAGTCAGGGATCTGCAAACAGAAATTGATAAGTTACATTTGAATTATCTACAAACAGACCAGACCCCAAATAAAATAGAACAACGAGCTAAACTTGAAAGTAAATATTTCATTCATTCATTTTTATTAACCTTCATTTTTAATTCATAATATATTAACTATTATTTTAGCTCTATCTTGACATGTTAAATGTTTGGTAATTTTTTATCTATCATATTCAAAATTTAAGATTATCCCTTCTCTTTAGTCTAGTCTTTTTAAATGACAGCTAAAGAACTAAGTAGGTTATAATGAAAGGCAGTCCATAAATTATTTACTTTTATTCAATTTCCTACGTTTCGGAGACTTTTTTCTCTCCTTCTTCAGGGTATAATAATAATAATAATAATTCTTTATTAGCTATTTTAGCTATACATCATACAATTAAACAAATATATGTAATTTGTTTTTAAATAATACATTCAATTCACTAGATACAAAAAGATAAAGATAATCAATACATTCTAAAATATAACAATTTATAATAAACATATAAATGTATAACACACCATACATGACAATAAACAAATGAACACTTGTACATATAAACAATAATAATAATAATAACAAAGTACAAATTAATCCTACATAAAAAAAACAAAAATCACAATCTTGGTATTATGGGAAAAGGAATATAACAAAAACAATAATAACAGTAACAACATATATATAAAACATATCACAAGTAATTATTGCTCTGATATTAGCAATAGCCTCACTTCTCTTTTAAATGCCGATAAAGTTTTACATTTTTTGATGTATTCGGGTAAGTTATTATATAATCTTAACCCTTTATAGAATACGCTGTTCATGGTGCTTGCCTTGTTTACTGTACTCAAGTAGAAGTCTCCCTGTTGTCTTGTTCCATGGGAATGTATTGGTTTCATTTCGTTTAATTTATCTATTAGATATTGAGGTGCAAGTTGGTTTATGATTTTGTAAACAAATATCAAAACTTGCATTTGTATACCATTATTTATATTAAGCCACTCCAATGTGTCAAGAATAAGTTATTGATGGGTGTGTATAACTCGGTCTCCATTTGTCTCTCCCTTCAGTGATATAGCCAAATACAATATTACAACATTTTCCAACATTATACCATAACCAAGTACACTTATAGTATAATGTTTAGGTATTTATTGTTGTGCTATTGTTGAAAGGAAGACAGACTGAAATTATACACACCAATTATACACGTTTTGCCGACTCCCAACACTCTTTCGCGAGTCAAATTAGAAAAGTGCCGGACCACTTCATTCGCGAATTCATATATCCCCATGACTTCAAGGAACTGGAACTCCTCTCCCAGCCTCCATCTTTCCCAGCACCTATGATCTTCAAACCTTCAAAACCGGAGTCACCGCCACAAAAGACACCTACGTCTACACCTCTCACTTAATCAACTTTCCCTTTCTCTTCGGTAATGCAAGGGTCTTTCGAGATCCATAGGGGCTGTATCTTTACTGGTACACCTTCTTGCATTCGATTGCATTAAAAAAAAAAAAAAAAAAAAAAACACCCATCAATAACTATTCAATACCCTGAAGAAGGAGAGAAAAAAGTCTCCGAAACGTCGGAAATCGAATAAAAGTAAATAATTTATGGACTGCCTTTAATTATAACCTACTTATTTAAAGATAAGATGTACATAAATATTATATTTAATATTGATTTACCATGAGTTAAGGATACTAGAGTCACTTATTTCACATTAAAATTAAAAAATTAAAAGATATAAAAAAATTTTTCTTTTTCAATATATATATTTCGGGCTATCAACCCATCTTCAGGAAGTACAGTCTTTCTCTCTGTTCAATAAACACATATGTAACCTGTTATTCAATAAGTTGAATTAGTTACTTTCTGTACTTCCTGAAGATGGGTTGATAGTCTGAAATATATATATTGAAAAAAAAAAAAAATTTTATATCTTTTAATTTTTTAATTTTAATGTGAAATAAGTGACCTAGTATCCTTAACTCATAGTAAATATTAAATAATATTTATTTACTCTTATCTTTATTAAAGATGTTTCACCTTGCACCAACACCACAATCTCTACTAACCTACTTATTTAGTTTACCAGTCCGTCTTTCTAAGAAAATAAATAAAATTAAACAGCTAAAGAACTTTTAATCTGATATTCCACTATTAAACCATAACTCGAATATGCAGTTTTTCTTATCATCTTTTCTCTAGGCATATTTGTTTTAAATATCATTTTATTAATTGAATATGCAATTTCGAAAAGGGCACATCTCGAATTTTTTGACAAATACACTTTTTTTCATATAAATCTAATCTAAAAGCTTCCCTGCACGAAAAAGGCACAACCCTGGTATTAATTTTACTGCCAACGTCATGGCGTGTATAGAAATAATTTCGAAAAGGTCATAACTTCAGGAGATGTGCCCCTTATAGTGGCAAAGTACCTATTAAGTCAGTGATTCTCAATCTGGGTTCCGCGGAACCCCAGGGTTCCACAAAGGGAGGTTTGGGGTTCCCCACGCCTAGAAGTCAATAAAAGAAAAAACAAAAATACTAGTTAGATTACCCCTCAAAAAATTTGTCATCTAAAGAAAAAAATACTAAATTTCGAGTCTTAAAGTATTACCTTATAGTCAAATAGAACCATTGATACTTAAGAATGCGGTGAACATCACTATTATTGTCACAGTGATACCATTTTTGTTGCTCTAAAGTTCCTTAACTTTCTTATAATACAACGATTACGTTACATTAGTAACAAAATGAAAACATCATTTAAATTGTTTTATTATTATATTGTTATTAATGACGTTTGAAATAATATTGCTTTTCAAATAGATGAGAATATTATTTATGAGTATACATTGAATATGTAAAAAAAACCTGTCCTATCCGGAAGAGGCATATGGGTATCCCAATGACATTACTAAAAAAATTAATAATAATATTCATGAAAACAAAAATGTTAGGTTAAAATTCATGTTTTTTGTACCCAATTTCCCTAAAATCTAACAAATTTTTAAAATGTGGCAACACCGTCATCGGCATGTTATATTTGGAAGCTATAAAAGTAGCATGATGTTGATATTTTGACGAAAAATTAAATATCTCATATTTTGGTGCTAGGGGGTTCTCCAGAAATAAATATAAGTGCTCTAGGGTTCCTCGCTCTACACAAGTTGAGAAACACTGTATTAAATCATCTGAAAATTTTAGACATTGCCAAGGTGAAACAATTCATACAAGCAGGCATGCCCCCCCATTAAATTCCGGGCCCCTTATTATCGAATAAATATGTGTTTTTTTATGAAGTGGAAAAAGTAGGTCACCCTAGGCATTTTTTTTCTAACATACCCATTTAATAAAAAACATGTCACATCTGGGCCCGGGCCCCACAGGTGCACTTGGACCGCTTTGCAAGGGCTATGCTAATTAAGAAAAGGAGGGGAAAAAAATTGTTTTTCTATCTTTGCTAAAAAAGAAGGTTTTGAACACTACTGTGGAGAGAAGAAGGAAACATTTTATTTCTTTCATTCATTGACCCTTTGAAACCCTGAAGAAGGAGGGAAAAATTTTCCGAAACGTCGGTTTGAAAGGAAAGGAGGAAGGATTCCAATAAATTACACCTTATTTGATATGTGTTAATTTTTTCTTTCCTCACTACCCCTGCGCTGCCTTCCATTACATTCAATTAAAACTATTCAATTTTTATCTTAGTAAAATTTCATCCTTTAAAAATTTGAAAAGCACCATAGTTTTAATTTTCTAATACTATTTATAATTAAGATTTAAAATTCCAAAAATCTAAAACCATGAAATATCAAAAGACCGATAATCTAAAATGTTATTAATATGTTTTTGTTTTTTTTTTAATAATTTTTATTCAAAGTAATGTTAATTTTTCAAATAATAACATCTTGAATAGTAAAAACTCACATCCATAAGATCATAATATATAATACTATAATATGTATTTCTTTTTTAGGCTATATTAAAGAATTAATCTGCTTAGTACCTCACGAGAATAAATTTTATTTGCCTGAGACGCCCGAAGTTCTTCATCGGAGTGCTTGTAACCTTGAAGGGTTTAGTGCCTACGGGGCAGCTTCAGCCTGGAATGCAGTCGCCAATTATGCCGCAAATCTTCTTTCCCAACCCTGGCGCAAGGAATTCCGAGAACTCAAAGTACACTGGAACTCATAATTTCTCGATGTGTGTTGGTGTGACTGTCTACTCATGAAACATGTTTAATATTATTAATTTATGCTTTAATAAAAAAAAAATATGGGTTTTGGTAAATAAATAGAAATCTTTTATAGAACAATCTAGAAACGTTTATTAAAATTCCAGACGTTTAAGGAGAAATTATCAATCCATTTTCTTATCAATGGAAATTTGAAATTTTTGAAAAATAGTTGCTTTAAAAAGGAAATATGGACTGTTTATTTTGAGTGGTGTATGTCCATTTAAAAAAAATGAGATATCACATAATTTGTGATGAATTTAGAGGCATGACGCTGTGGTACGATGTCTGGCCGACGATTTGATCAAAAAGGGAATGCGTGTCGAGTTGGAGTACTTGTACTCCAGCTCGGCGGGCAATAGAAAGCCAGACATCGTGGCAAAGGATGCGGCGGGGGTGGTGTGGGTTTTGGACGTCCAGATGGTCTCCGCGCTTGCAGAGCTGGGTGTTGCCCACCGAAACAAAATAGAAAAATATACGGGCAACTCCAGTCTGGTGGATAATATTGCGGAGCGATTTGGCGTCGGGGCGGGCTCGGTCAGGTTCGAGGCCATCACACTCTCGTGGAAGGGAGTGAGGTGGCATAAAGCGGTGGAGTCTCTCATCGCCCTGGGTATATCCCAAAAAATAATAAACGATTTGACATATAGGGCGATGAGGGAATCTCTCCTTAATTTTTACACTTTCGTCAAAAGAACATATAGAGCGGGTGGCGTATGATTATTTTTTGTAAATACAAAAAAAAAAAAAAAAAAGAAATGTGAAATGTGAGCCAGGATTAATCCTGGCTCTCTCAGCCACCCGCTCTGAATCTGAATTAATTTGTTCTGAAAGTGTGAAAGATTTGTAAATAAATTTGTCTAATGCTCTTTTGTCTTTGTAAGAGGCGGCCCGCTCCTCGGAGGCCCAATAAACAAAATATAAACTTTTTATTTACAACCAATAAATATTAATTTAATAGCTTAAAAATATTCCAATGCTTTGTTCAATTTAAGAAAAGAAATTGCGTAGCGATGGATTATTGAGGCATTAATTTTCTCGAAACAACAAGAAATGGACTTGCACCACTTTCAAAATAAACGGTCCATATAAAGCAACTATAAACAAATGAATATTGTGAAAATGGACAATGATACAGATTGTCCTGGAGATGAAATTACCTTAAATAAAAATAAAAAAATATAAATATTTACGAAGAATTATTTTTCTCTAAAAATTAAAACAATACAAAATGTATTTAAAATCTAGAATTTACGAACATAGAACAACACTATAACCCGTCAAAAAACTCCTGTGAACCAAAATTCCGACTGTATTATGCTAGCCATTCATCTAACCTGGGACACAATTTCGACTTTCCAAAATGTTAGATAAAAAGCGGAATATAGAAAAAAAAATTTTAGAAAAGGACGAAATTTTAAATAACAAAATTCATTGAAAAAACGGTCAGATATGGACTTTTTTTCTTATATTTATCAATAATTTTTAGAGAACAATAATTTTTCGTAAATATTAATATTTCTTTATTTTTATTCAAGGTAATTTCGTCTCCAAGACAATCTGTGTCATTGTTTATTTTCAAAATATTTATTTGTTTATAGTTGCTTTATAATTTATTTTTAAGGTAATTATGTTTCAAATTTCTTTTTTTTTTTAATGAAAATGATGAGAGAAGGAGTTACACCAAAAGGTGCATCCCCTAAAGGCCTGGGTTGGCCCCTCCATCGTGAAAAAGAAGAAGAGGAGATTTTATGAGCTGGGTAGGAGTTGAAGGTATCTGTGGATGTGGGTCTTAAACAGCTGAAGGTTATAAGTTGCGGGGAAGACGGTGACTGGAAGTGAGTTCCAGTCTCTGGAGGTCATAGGGATAAAAGAGTTGGCGAAATCGTTGGTTCGGCTTTTATCCAATTTGACAGCGAAGGGTGCTGAGCGTTTGAAAACCGTATGTTTCTAGCAAAGAGGGCTTTAGGGTGGAATAATTGATTTCAGCTCTACTGAACAGACACGATGATACTATCTGTAGTACAGGGAAATGGCAGAAACGGTTCTTCGGTGAGGCAGGGAGTCGAATGGATAAGTTAGGGCCGGGTCTCCTATTAGTTTAATTGCTCGTTCTGAATTGCATCCAATGTGGCAAGATAATGCTTGGAGGCCCCTCTCCATAGATGAGAGCCATATTCGAGACAGGGACGAATTTGAGCCTTATACATTGTAAGAAGTTGACTGGGAGTATTATAGCGTCTAGACCTAAATAGAAGACCAAGCTTGCAGGCTGCAGCTTTAGCAGTGGTTGAGGTATGGTCATTCCAAGAAAGGTCAGAGTGACGCCTAGCATTGAAATTTTATCACTGAATTCCAGTGAATTAGAATCGAATGATATGTTTGGGGGTTCTATCGAAGCGCCTAGAAATAAGGCAACAGTGAGTTTTCACTACATTGAAGTTAACTAAGTTTTGGGATCCCCAGTTTTTAATTCTAAATTAATTGAGGAGACAAAGAGAGAATTTCTCCTAAAATGTCTGGAATTTTAATAAACATTTCTAGATTGTTCTATAAAAGATTTGTATTTATTTATATACTAGTACATTAAACAATCAATACAATTCTTTTCAATATGCAATTTAAATATGTGTGCCTGCTGAGCAGTTGTATCTATTTAATTGACAAGTTAATATTCTATAGGTATTTATTTGATGATAGCTGATTTCTAAGGGTACACAACACACATAATTAAATAGCTTTTAAATAGATTTCTTAAAATGAAATTCTAAAGGAAAAAGATAGCAATCGGTACCTAAAATATAAACTATCAGGTACTTGGAGGATGAGGACAAGATTAAGATCAAGAACTTGGCTTATAGCAGTTAAATCTTTAACTTTTAAGGAGTTAGGTGTTGGTTCTAGGTGAAACATTTTATTATTATAGTTAAAACTTTAATAGATAGAGAAAGGACTTGTTAATTCACATTTTCTCTCGGGTGTTCGATTTTTCGAATAGCCGCTACACCTACATATTTCAATATTTTTTTCTCCAAGATAACATTAGATTTCGATGGAATGTTTTTATAATCAAGTTTTCAGAAATTAAAGAAAAAAATATAAACTCTAGTAAGTGTATATCTTTCATGCAGTGGCGTACCTAGGGAGAGGGTGGCGGCACATATTTTGGGGCGGCATTTTTTATATTTAGTTATAGTTGTAAAAAACAACTTGTTCACTTCATAAGTTTACTATATGATTTCGAATATTTTTTCTCGTCGTTAAGTCAATGTAGGGTAGAAAATATTATATCTAAAAATTTTGAAAAAGGATCCAGGTTTTTATGGCTGTATACCTGCACTACAAGAAGAGGCAAAACGTTGGAAAAACGGGCTTTCTTGATTTACTAAAATTTATTCAACAGAAGAGATTGGAAAATTCTGTACCCAATATTGTAATTTTGCTAAGAATTTTTTAAACAATTCCTATCAGAGTCGCTAGTTGAGAAAGGAGCTTCTCCAAATTGATGTTTATAAAAAATTATCTTCGTTCCACAATGAGTGATTTAAGAAAAGACTACAAAATCTTGCAATATTGTCCATAGAACAAAAAATTACAAATAATATAAATTTTGAGAGCAGTATACACGATTTTTCTACTGTGAAAGTTAGAAGAGTAAATATATAAATATGTTTACATACACGGGTCATAATATTCCATGTCAACTCAACACACCCATTTTACCTCACCACTTTAGATTTTCTTGAAATTTGCTACACTGATATGCTGTGCTAATATGAATAAAAATACAAAATTTCAAATTTTTATCTTGAATAGTTTTTTTATACGGCCTTGTGAAGTTTTCAAAAAATTGCAAAAAAACCACGAACAAACAATTTTGAAACTGCTCTAAAAGCTGTCTTAATTGAGTTAGAGAGGTGGGACAGGTGTCACTTTTTTAATGCTCTTTTCAGAGACATACAACATGACATAGGTTGTAATAAATTTTTTTTTCAAAATGTAAATCAAATTTTTGATTTTGATTTTTCTAAAAAGTACCACTTTTAAAATTTTCAAAAAAATTCTGTAAATAGATAGTACTTTCATAAACTACTATGCAAAGTATAATGATGGGATGGTAATGGGGTCTATGTTTAAAAAAATTATTACTGACTCTTGTTTTTCATAAATAGCCAGTTTTGACCA
The DNA here is from genome assembly GCA_024734495.1 of Forficula auricularia. Taxonomy (NCBI): domain Eukaryota; kingdom Metazoa; phylum Arthropoda; class Insecta; order Dermaptera; family Forficulidae; genus Forficula; species Forficula auricularia. Next base: position 68,971,675 of record JALMQS010000099.1, read on the forward strand.
AATAATAATGATTTTAATGTAGTGAAACGACATTTTATGAAAAATCACTTTGTGTTTAATATACACTATGGTTATGAAATAAACACTCTGTGCTAGTTAAATAAGTGTTTAATAGTAGAGATTAATAATAGTCCTATAAATGCTTTCATGAAAAATATGATTGGATTGTACTTTAAATTAGTCTTATAAAAGTATTAGTAAAAACTAAGACAAATAAAATACCAAAATTTTAAATAAAATTTAAATCAATTTATGCTATGTCATGAAAAAGTTAGTTAATTTACAATAAATAAGTCTGCCCAAAGCCAGGCTGTCTCCACAAGCATTCATTCAGTGACTAGAGTCCTTGCTGACAAGTCAAGTAATGTTAGTAATGTCTTAAGTTATCAATTCCATAATGTAAAATAGTTGTTATACCTTACATAAAACAATTGATACTTTAAACTTCTGTGTTTTGTGTGTTTTAATAGCTAATTTATTTCTTATTGGTTTACAATTAATATTTTTAGTTCTGTGTAAATTTTTAATGAAGTTAAAATAAATCTCACCCTTCAATATCACTCATAAATATATAGTCTTGTTATAAAATCTGCTAACTATTGTAAAGCTGACCTAATGAAATAATTATTCATGTATTCACTCAACAACAAAACAATATATTCAACTTGAATTGTAGATTTTTATAATGTCATTTTGTTATACAGCCCTAGCAATTTTGCCAAAACCGCCATTTAAATATAGCACTAAGAAATATATGTTTCATGAATTTATTATTAAACACTTATTTAACTAGCTACAGAGTGTTTATTTCATAACCATTGTATTAGCACAATATATCAGTGTACCAAATTTCAAGAAAATCTAAAGTGGTGAGGTAAAATTTTTATTTAAAGTGTGTTGATTTGGCACGGAATGACTCACACATATGTGTACAATTTGTTTTTTTTTATACACAAGAAATGAAATTATTTATTTATAAATATAAAATAAGTTTCTTGTGGCCTTTAAAAATGTGTAAAATTTTAAATAAATAAATTTTCCATTTATAGCTAAATCAATTTATGCGACCCTCCTTTATTACTGCCTAAATTAAATATGGCATCCAATGGTAAAAAGTTCCTCAACTATTGATTGTCTCAATTACAATTATTTATTTATGTTTATTAATTTATAAAAACCACACATTTGATTGAATTAGAAAGGGCGGCAAATTGGAGACTGCCCCGGGCGGCAAAAGTTCTAGGTACGCCACTGCTTTCATGACAAATTGTTGAATCTGATGATATTCAAAAGTTAAAAGACAACAGTAAATAATAAGTTTTATTAAAGTCTCCTTAAATCCACTAATTAAAATATTTATATATGTATTTTTAATTACATTAAAAAGAAAACGCATTTTTAGACTTAGTCCTATAAATTAAACAAATCTGTTACTCTGCAAAAATCGGTATATATTATATACAATATATTTTTTTTTACAGTTATACTGTGGTTTTTACAAACATGAAATCGAAGCGAATCTTCTTGGAGCTCAAATTCTTCTTGAAGCAATGGGATATAAGCCTACAGATGAATCCTCAATGGTAATCGATGGACCGATTGATCCTGACAGAATAAGTTCAGTTAGTAGAGACGCCCTCGTCGCTTACGTGGAATGTCAGGTGAATTGATCTAGAAATTCTAAAAAAAAAGAAAAACACTAATTTTTATCATTCTCTTCTTATTAACGACGGATAAGAACTAACTTGTTTTCGCAATATTTTGCAACTTAGAAAGTATGGAACCCTCGATATGCGATCAGACTCGCTCTTGCACTGCTTATTTTTGTTTATATAATGACTAAAGATAAAAAATAATGCAATAATTAGATTCAACTCATGTATACAAATAAGAAAATAGGTGTGATAATATTTTAAAATAAGCCGAAGATTTTGTGGAGTCGTTTGAATATTTTAACCCTCACTAATGAGAAAAGCAAAGAACGAGTTGAAATCACCATTTAAACATACTTAGTTTGACCTAAACTTTGATAAAATTGTAATTTGTTATTTTTGTTGTGGTGGTGAATGCGTCATTCTAAAGTGAAGAGTTGCTGATCAAATATTTAATCGCTTAGAGCAGAGGTTCTCAACTTTTTTCTTTCAATGAACCCCTTCTGCAACTTTGTAGGATGACATTCCCCCCTTTCCAGGATTTTCTAACTCAGTTTATTTCGAATAATATGCTTTTAATATTGAAAATACAAAGTATCATATTATAATTTAGAGATAAAGATAAGTAATATTTATCTAGTGAGAAAAATGAGGGTTTTTTTTGCCAGTTGTTTAATACATTTTTTAAAACTTGAAATTTGTATCCAGATTACTATATAAAATTCCTCCATTGAAATACTAAAATTCCCCATTAAGGGGAATTCCACCCGGTTGAGAGCCCCTGGCTTAGAGGATGACACCACAAACAGACAGAGCGACTGGTTCTAATCTGTTAATATGTTAATTATTTATTAGACAAAGTATGTGATTCCGACGCACTATATTTATTTTAGAGCTAATTTTGATTAAAATAACATTATGATTATTATTTTTAAAAATTTTCTAACTAATTAACATGAATCTAATAAGATATAAATTTCTCATATTCTCAATGACTTTAATATGTACAGGGTGGGGCAGAATGCAGTCCCTGATTTGAAGGGTTAATTGTAAGAAAACGATTCAAGATACATAAAAAAGGTTTTTATTTCTCAAAAGTAGATATAATACCGTTTTTTTTTCACGATGTTTTGAAAATGATATCGTCCAAGTGGCGCCCTTGGCGTGCAATGTATTTATTGAGCCTTTCAAAGAAGTTTTCGGCCACTCTTCCCAGTATATCTTGAGAAATTCCAGCGATGACGCCCTCAATCGCTTCCTTCAGAGCTTCAAGGGTTCAAGGTCGAACTTTGTATACCTCAGCTTTGACGTATTCCCAGAGAAAAAAGTCAAATCGGGGGAGCGAAGGGGCCATGGAACATCCCCCCAGAAAGAGATCAGGCGACCGGGAATGAGCTCTTGCAAAATTTTGCGTGAACGACTAGCAGTATGGGCCGTGGCTCCATCTTGTTGAAACCAGAAGGCTTCTTGTTCCATTTTGGGCCGCAAAAAGTTCTCCAAACATGTCACAATAGCGAGCCGAATTCACAGTAATAGTTAATCCTTCGGATTCAAAAAAATAAGGCCCAATAATGCCTATAGAGGACACATCGCCCCAAAGTGTTACTTTGGGGCTGTGAAGAGGTCTTTGATGCAGTTCAAATACACAGTAACGAAAATTTTGTTTATTTACTGTGCCAGAAAGATGAAAATGCACTTCGTCTCTTTCTCCGTTTTTAAAAAACGTCTCCACAACAAAGCCCCGCTGCTCACCTGACCACGGCATGGTGTCTACTGAGAACGGTATTGCTCACCCAACCTAACGGCACCTGCCACGCCCCTCTATTCTCTCTGGGGGCCCATCAGTAATTTTTTGGAACTAGGGTCTGCATTCTGCCCTGTATATATTAACATTACCCAAGTAAAATATTTTTTTTTTACTTTCACATTTATATTCTATAGAATAAAATGTGAAATAACGATTTTTTTTTTAATTGGTGTACTTATCAAGTCTCATAGGTTATTAGTCCTGTATAAATTTTAAACCAATTGAAATAAAGGAAGGGGGTGTAAATTAGGAGTGTCGCGATGATTTCAAATAACTGAGAATGTGAAAGTCATGTGATGACCACGACAGTTGATTTTTTTTATAAACTTTTATAGTCAATTCTTACAAGCACATTCTCCTGTCTAATTGTTTTAATTTTTGAGATGTGATATCACTAAAGCCTTACTCCGCTTACCCCCGTCACACTTTGTGGACCCCCATTTAAAGTGTGACGTAATTTATGTACTATGGCCCTTTAGAAAGAAGAAATTTTCTTCTATTGAAAATTAAAAACGAAATATACCAAGTTGGACAAATGGGCAAAGAAATAGAACTGATGTGGATTAAAAGTCATTCTGGAATTTGTGCGAATGAGAAAGCAGATGCAATGGCCAAAAATGCTAGCATAAATTTTCCAACAAAAGCAATCCCAGTGAACGATATAATGACTACAATTAAAATGAATAATAATAAAGAATGGCAAAGACAATGGATAGAATCTTCAAGACTTAAGGGTTTCAACCTTTATTTGTTGAGAAGTAAGGTTGGCAGAATTCCATGGTATCATGAAATAATTGGACCTAGAATATTTTATTCTACTATAAATAGAATGAGACTAAACCATGCTCTGTATCCGGCTCATCTTTTTAAAATAGGACTGTATGATGAGGGAGAGTGTTCATGTGATGGTATATCATGGGGATGTCTCAATCATATGATATTTAGTTGTCCAAAGTTTAGATTTAGAGATAGATTAGAGGGTGAATTGATTGCCAACGATGTTCAAAGGCCATGGAATTTGGCGCATCTTTTGTCTTTCGAGAGAGCGGAAATATACAAATCATTGATTAGGTTTATCCTAGCAAATAAGAGTACAATTGACAACTGCAGCTATTATACTTAATTTATATTTTGGCTGTGAATGTTTTATTATTTGTGACATTTTTTCATTATTTATTTATTAGTTTATTGTTCTATTTATATATTTACTTGTTTATTATTTATTTGTTAATTTATTGTTTTATTTATTTATATATTATTTTCATTGTCTGTGATACTATTTGATAGTTTATAAACTCATGGTAGACTGGCTACAATGGAATTCATTCCGAGGCCATTAGGAGGAGAGAAAATAAAAAAAAAAAAGAAAGAAGAAACAACCTTTAATTTATATTTCCTGTTACTCAAACATCTCTGTCACTACTAATTTAATTTTAAATAATTTTCAGTTATTGAAATCGGTTTGGGAGGATGTCTCACAACGTTTCGACTGTCCCTGGATTGAAGTGGTTTCGTTTCGAGAGAATCACGTGGGCAGTGCAGATCATGCTGCCCGAGCGATCATCTATCAACTTCACCAGAGGCAATATCTAACCAGGCAATATATGAGCCAGCCCCAACAGCAAAACAACCATCACCACCACCAGCGCACCCTTTCAACTGGATACATTCCCTCCCTTTTACTTGATTTCTTACTATTACACCTAAGTTGTTCTTTTCTCAGTCCCAAATTTTATTTTATGACATTTTCATTTTCTATTATAATTAATGCGAATCAAGAGAATGGGATTATCATGGTTGTCTCTACAAAAGACACCTCCTTAGACTGTTCTACCCCCCAGATTATGCATTATCTCCTATTTTATTTATAAATTGATTTTGATTTAATTACATTTCGTTTAATAGCAATACTTATTAAAATTAATTGTTTTAGTGGATTTCTTATTAAAAAAAATTGTGAATACAAGTGGCGTGCGGTCCATGGATGTTGTGGATATTGCGCATCCCTAAAATTTCAAACCGTCAATAGTTGTTATATGTTATATATTCATTGGAGTCATGGACATTTTTCCAATTGAACTCGAATCCCACTCTGGTTAAGGCGTTCAAAAACACATCTAAGATTCTCCAGATGAGACTTCCTATCTGGACCCGTGACTATAATATCATCCAGATAACAAGCTACATTTGTCAATCCTAACAATATCTGATCCATTGTTTTTTGAAATAAAGAAGGTGCAAAACTCACCCCAAAGGGTAAAGGCTTGTACCTAAAATAGCCTTTATTTGTCGCAATCACCAAATATTTTCTAGACTGTTCCTCTACTTCCATTTGCAAATATGCGTCCTTTAAGTCAATAATTGAAAATTCTTCACCTCCTGATAATTTAGCAGTCAAGTCTTCAAACCGTGGAATAGGGTAATGTTCTTGAAAAATACATGAATTAATAGTGACTTTGAAATCCCCACATATACACACTTTACCGGTAGGCTTAACCACAACAACTACAGGAGATGCCCAAAGAATAGGAGTTTTAGTTGCATCCACAGATTCTATTATACCTTCATTATCAAGTCTATCCAGTTCATTATTTACCCCATGAGTCATGGCAACCAATGATTATATTCTTATGTTTGTTTGTTACTGTTGTAAAACATCTCTTATTAAAATAAACTAATGGGGGGGTCGGGTAGCCTAGGCGGTAGCATGTCAGCCAGCTAACCAAGAGGACCCGAGTTCGAATCCGACTCCGAGGCATCCGGCTAAAATCTGACCCCCGAGGTAGAGACAAATTTAAATAAAATAATTAGTATCGTAAATGGCTTATGGCTAGAAAGGCAGAAAAGCCAAAAAAAAATAAAAATAAACTAATGTTTTAGAATCTTAGTGTTTATTTCTTACACATGTCATAAAAATTTAATGTTAAATTTGAAAAATAACGAAAAATTCTACGTTTATCAATGAATTTTGTGCAAAGGAGCCTAAAATAAAATAAAATTTAAAAAATTGAAAGGTTCTTTTTTGGACAGCATCCTCTGGGTGAAATGTCACCGTCCACCGTCCTCTTTGTGCCTGTAAAACTTCATGACGACAACAAAATACCCTGAACAATATGTAGTTGACAGGGTGAAGCTTTCACAGTGCTGGATCTAGGAATTTTTTATTAATGGGGGGGGCGTGCCCTTCTGACATGAAATTAAACATACACGAACTCACCCTGTAACGGACATTTTGACAAAGTAATTAAAATCTTTTAAAATATACATTTTCTGATGTTCACTATACAAGTTTTTTTTTTGTATACCGTAACTCTGTGAATTCGCTCATTTTTTTTTATCAAAATATATTAGTTTCAGACGTTTTTGAGATTCGAAAATACGAAACAAAAAAACAACATTTTTTTCATTCACGATTACTTCTTCATACCCCGTATAGTAAAGTAAAATTATTATTAATTGAATAAAAGATTTCACTGTCGATGGTAACAGAATTGTTTTTATTTTAGGTTAAAAATAAAATGAGAGAGTCTTCTGTTTTTTAAATAAAATAATTTTTAATTATTTCTAGAGACTATAGTTTCGAAGGCATTGCCTTCATCATCAGTCTATCACAAATATTTCAAATTAGTTACAAATTAAGATTTATACATTGAAAATTTTGAGAAAATATATAATGTCTTTTTCTTCATGTTTCCTCTTGGGAGATTTGAATATAACTATATATATAATATTATTAATTCATTATTTAGGTTGAGGAAAAGTTATTTTTATCAAGTTTTGCCATCATTTGTCTTAAATAAAAATGCACATAAGCATATTCCCTGAAAAAGAGTATGTTTGATAACTAACAAATAAATTTGTTCATTCCGACCCCCCCCCCCCCCATTTTATATATCTTATGGCAAAAACGTTTTAATAGATAAATTATCTTGATTTTTTTTCTATTTTGATTAGAAAATATTATAAATATATGTATTTCCTAAGGATACACTATACCAGCATACGGACCTGGTGGCTATTACGGATATGGAGGATATTATACTCTGCCAGCTGCTCCTCCGCTAGCTCATCCGATAACTCCCGTTTATACAGCACCACAGGCTCCTCCCCTCTACGGCTACACAGCAGCTCATCCTCCCCCTGCTTATGGCGTAAGTCAAATTCAATTATAATATCACACATACACATATTACGAGGAAAATGGAAAATTCAAATTAACATTAAATATAAACATATTTATACAAATGCATTTGATTTAGGATACTACTAGTCAACTTAAATTAATTACATTCAAGTTTTAATTCAAAGAGTGATATATTTTGTTTGTCCTGCTGCCTTAGGTGAGTCCGATCAATGGGTATGCCCAGACAACGGCTGTACCAACAGCCCAGCTGATTGAATTGGCTCCGGCCACGACTAATTCGCCGCCGCCTCCGCCACCCCCTTCCAAAACAACTCTCAAGGTAAACCTTGCTAATTGAACAGCTAAGGACCAGTTTCATAAAAATAGAATGATCCTATGCTAAGGAACAGCCTGGGGTTACCTCATGAAATGTGTTTCATAGAAAAAAAGAGAGAGTGATCTCAAACTTAACCCCTCCTATATTTGATGGGTTAATCTTTATCCTGGGGATATCCCTGTATTTATTTATATTAGAAATACATTTTTTAGGTTAGAGTTTCAAATCAAAATAATTCAAAACAAATCGTTATATTATTTATTTTTATAATATTATTATTATTATATAATATTAAATATAGCCAAATATGCCTATATACATGTATATAGAATTTTAATTTATGTTATAACACTGAATTTTACTTATGGAAAGTGGTGTAGGTTTTAGGTGAAACATGATGTTAGTTAATAAAGTAAAGGGTGTGTAGTTTCACAGTGAATGAAATAAAACTCAAAGAGGTTTATACAAACTCAATATATTTGGGATTATTAGTCCATCATCACGAGTTTACGTCGTAAACTCCTGATGATGGACTAATAATCCGAAATATATTGAGTTTGTATAAACCTCTTTGAGTTTTATTTCATTCACTGTAAAACTACACACCCTTTACTCTATTAACTTATAACACTGAACTAGAATAAAACAAAGAAAATTATTATATAGGTATATTTTTTAAAAGTAAATATCTAATAAATTAAATTTAAAAAATTCCAAACTAAAATCGAAGAAAGCAAATATTTCTAATAAAATAGTTATATTATTAATTGCTAAAGATCCCAAAATTAAGAAAGAATGGGGGGGGGGGGTCTTTCGTATATAATTATAAATTATTTTATTAAATATAAGAAACAGGCCAGGTGTATGGTAAAGTCATGTGTATGGCCACATCAGTTTATTTTGAATCAATTTTAATTATACGGTATATTTAATTGAAAAGTTTTTATTTTGCCGAGAGTAGCAGAGTTGTTGATTCATAGAGAGATACAAAGAGGTTGTCCTCTGCATATTTTATATATATGTGTGTGTATGATTATTTCATCAAGCAGAGGACAATCGAGGCGACTGTGGGTCAGTGGATAGAGTGTTGGGTCGCTGACTCGAAGATCGCTGGTTCGAGACCGAGTCTCAGCAGATAGATATTTGCAGTCGCCTCCTCTTGGAAAGTAATGGCAACCTACCAAGAGTATAATTGCCAAGTGACCTCTCCAAATTAGCCGTTCGAAACCGGCGTTAAAAAGTAGATCCCGTATATCTGTGTAAAACAACTAAACACACTCAGCACAGGTATATGCGGAGAGGCGCCGACACCCGTTTAGGGTATAGCACTCTATGAATACTGTCAAGGGCGGATCCAGTAATTTTTTATGGGGGGGGGGGGGGAGAATGTATATAAGGTGGCCGATGTATATAAGATCTACTTTTTATCTCGAAAGTGTGTCGCGATCGAATTGTCTAAGCGGGCACATAGAACTTTATTTTCAATTTTAAAATTTTTTGAAATAAATGTTTTTTTTTTACAAATTTCATATCTCATATTTTAAGTTCATTAATATAAAAAAAAAATTGTTATAAATTCCCTGTCGATTTGGCCGCCGTTTTTTGGCCTCTGCGTGCGGCGCACGTGTTGCACTCCCGCCAGGCACGGGCCTGTATGGGTGGGGCGGTCGCCCCCCCCCCCCTGGATCCGCCCTTGAATACTGTTGTGTCCATAATAATAGCAAAATATTAACAACTCAAATGGGTAACGAATAATCTTTATTAAATAAAATATAACATTAGAATAGCTTTTCAAACAAATAAATAAACATTTCCAATCACCACCGTTGCCTAGCAACGACTATCCAACAAATACGGTAATTGTTTAAAACTAATTATCTAATATCAAAATTTTAATTAATACTTACAAAATAACCTTAACATCAATTTTATATTATTTTTTATTTAATTATTCCCGTTTCTACAGATAAATTCGTTTTTGGAAAAAAAAATATGTTTTTTTTATAAATATAACTAAAATGCAGGGAATTTGGCGGTTGCCAACCTATTTTTCTACCCTTGACTCCGGGTGAGCTAATTCGACCCCTATTTTGTTTTATGAAAATCATATTGTTTGGAACTCCAGGGTAACTCTCAACCCAGAGTTGAGTAAGCCGAGGATAATTTTTTTTTTTGAAACTGGCCCTAAGTGGTGGAACATGGCCCCTTTTCGCACGGTGGTTTGGTTTAAATCGTCCTGGACTTTATCCGATTTTGACCAGTGGTTTTTATTGAGTGACCACTTGAAAAAAATAATTTGATTCATATTTTCATACTTACCTTCATATACATATAAATAAAATAATATTAATAAATAAACAACTAACAAATTTCATATAGTATAATATTTCGGGAAAATAAAATTGCACACATGAAAAGTACAAAATCAAAACCGAACTTAAAGATAATAAAACATAAATTTTGCATCAAATATAATATAATAATAATTTTAAAAATTACACTTAGATACTTAGAAAATACTTATTAATATTATGGAATAGATAGTTTGATCGGCTGGTATGAGGAATGGAGCAATAAAGATAGTCGGAATTGCAGTCAGTGTATTTATTCAGTTAAAGAGTCAAGTTTCGGCACACACTTTGTGCGTTCTTCAGGGCGAGTAATTTTAAGTCATAAATTACTCGCCCTGAAGAAGGCATATAGTATGTGTCGAAACGTTGGATTTTAGTAGTTTAACTGAATAAATACACTTGCTCACTATCACTATTAATATTCATCATCATCGCTATGTTTTATCGTCCTTAATGTTGTAATTTAACATTTTATAGCATGTAAGGTCAGGTGGGGTAACTGGGCCAGCTTCTTTTGTTGGGGGAAGGATAATACTCCATATTTTTGGCTATAACTAAGCTTCCTCACAATTTATAGATCTCATGACTATATTAATTGAAAGATGAAGTTTTTCTTCAAATAATCATGATACTTTCAACTTTTGATTATTCAAAATTTTGGAATTATCTTAAGTTGAATGTAAAGTTTTGCGGTTGGCCCAGTTAAACGCGTTGTGGGGTAATTGGACCAGCCCAGCCTATTTGCTGTTTTTTTAATTTTTAACATCTTTTGAGCAGTTGGACATGTTCCCCTATCCCTCAAGGCCCTGGCCGTAGGTAGAATTAGTCTCATTTGTATATGGATTAAAAATAATCAAAGATGTAAGCGATTCAAGGTAATTGGGCCCTGATTAGGCTGGCCCAGTTGCACCAAGACCTCTATTTTTTTTATTCTAAGTTTAAACGCCAAGTATAATTTTTAAAATCGATTTTTATTACAGAAAATTCATAAATCAAACAACTAAACAAAATAATTTCATTTTACCCATTGAAATAAAGTTAAATAAGTTCCTTATGCTTAAGAAAGCCTTAATTAAGTACTTACTCAAGTCTCAATATTTTCAAGGAACTGGGTAAGGCAACTAGGTAAGAAGTAAGCACATAACTAGGTAAATAAGTAATTAACTTAACTAAGTACTTAAGTATAAAATAAACTTAAAGAAATTTCTCTAATTCAGGAACACTGAAAATTTCCCACCAATATGAAAAAGTGAATTGCGCTAAAAAAATGCTGTAAAATTAAAAAGCTCTGGGGTTACAGGACCCCTGGCCCAGTCGCCCCCGTCCCCAGTTACCCCACCTGACTGACCTTAACTAATTTGGAAGCTGTTTCCAAACCTAAACGATTTCTAAACTTTTTTAATAAATTATTTAACAACCAAAGCTTTAATCAATTCATCAAGTTTCTTCAAGTTCAAATTATTTTTATAATTTAAAAATGTGATCATTGGGGTCCTGTACTCAGTTTTGAAATAATAACCTATTCACAAACTAACCAATATTTTTTTGCTTAATTTTGTTGATCATATGAAAAGAAATGCTTTTGGATGCTTGTTTATGATTATTCTTCAAATTGTGTACGTCACTAGACTAAATGAATTGAATTTTCTAGCCAACCTCTGAGCCGCCAGCTCGGCCTCCAGCAGACGAAGGCGCTGGAACATTTGGCTCGTGGGATTATGTGTACCGGAATTTGGAAAGCCACGGTTATAATAAAGATAACACGGAGCGCTCGGATCTTACAAATAACCATAGGACATCTTCTTCAGCAACAACCTCTTCTGCGTTGACACCTTCAATTTCAGTTCAAAAACAACAGAAACAACAACAACAACACCAATCCACAACCAATTCCAAGGCTTCTAATTTTAACACACTTAAAAAATCTCCACCTGTTTCTCAAGGTAAAAATGATTACTCCCTATCGGGCAGCCCTAGTATTGAATTACCTCAATTTTCGTTTTCTTTGCTAAGTGTATATAAAAATGTCTAAAATAAGGAGAAAAATCATTTTCAACTATAATTTTTTTCTGTCTATGCATGGATTCCTATGCTCACAATAAGTCAAGAACGAAAATTCCCAGGAAGTTCGTTTTAGTCTGTCAAAATATTTAGAGCAAGACAATTCAATTGAATATTCTATTTAATTTCAATCAGTGGATAGATTGTTGGTTAACGGTAACGTTATTTATTTATTAGTGTAGTGAATTCCTGTAAAATAAATTGTTTGAAAGAAATTTTAATGGTCCCCACCAGTAAAATTTTAATTGATCAAAGAGGTTTGCGGGGGGGAGGGTTAAGAAGTGGGAAAAGTTTTATTTGAGATGACGTATTGTTGGTTGTGGTATATGATTCAGCAGTGTTCATTAAATTCAAATTTTATTATGAATTACTATAAAAAATTTCTAATGGAATTCGCTAACTTCAGAACTTGCTCTTCAAAAATACAGAAAATATATATATTTTTTTAAAATTATTTTATTGAAATTGAAATTTTTTTTTTATGATAAAAAATCAACAAATCAACGGGTATTTTTTCAATTCTATTAATTGATTGTTTTTATAATTCTAAAATCTACTAATAGTTCATTACAAATATTATTATATATTAAAATTAGGAAATTAATTTAAATAGAGAAGTGAAAAATCTTTTCTTTTCGAGAGTAGCAGAGTTGTTGATTCTTAAGGAGAAATCAATGAGGTTGTACTCTGCTTGATACAAATAAACATTTGTAACATTTCAAAAATATTCGTTTTTAAAGTGACCAGGTTACTTAAACTAACAAACGAATTGACTTACATAAAATCTTGTATTTGGACCCATTAGAAACAAAAATAAAAAATTTGAAAAAGTATTTTTTTATAGAAGAATAATAAAGCAACGTATAATATAAAAATAAATAAATACAGCTCTTTTATGAAAACAATCTCAAAACGTCTATTAAATATTCATTTAATAAAAAAAATATTAATTATTTCAAAATATATAGACACAGATTTCCTTAAAAAAAATAAATATAATTTTTCTCTAAAAATAACTGATAAATCTTTTAAAAAAAAGGGTTAATCGAAATTTTGTTTTTAAATTTTGATCATTTTCAAAATTAATATTTCTTCTAAATTTCTTTATCTAAAATTTTGGGATTTGAAAAGTCAAAACTATATAACCAGTTATTTGAAATGCTCTATTCGTAAATAGTCGAGTATTTATGTTCGTAAATTCTAGTTTTTAAGGGACCCTCCATAAATTAACTCAGATGAATTTCAAGATTTTTAGACCCACCCCTCTCCCTGTGTCAAATTTTCACTGATTCATCACACATTTACAAAATATATTTAATTTATAATGGCCGAAGTAGTGAAAACCTATGTATTAAAAAAAATACATTATTGTGCATCCATATATTCAAAAATTAACAGTCGAAATTATGAAAAAATATATTTTTTAATGATTTTATTTTTTTTATTTCATTTATATTTAACCGGGTGTGTTTTTTATCTTGAGACAGTCTTATAACTCAAAAATAGTGCATTATATGAAAAAAGTTTCAAATAAAAGTTCATTTATATCAGGGGGGAAACTAAACTACACTATTGTTTATCGACCTAGAACAAGCTTTAAAGGGTATTTCGAGGTCAAGTTTTGTTTTTTAAATGGAAACCTATGTTTCTGTACATATTCTGAATCTACAAAAAAAACTGAACAACTTTTATTAGAACTATTTTTTTATACGATGTCAAAAAATAAAAAATATTAAATCAATTAGATCTCAAAAAAAACATTCTAATAATTATTTTTAATCATTCATCTTAATTATCAAATAATAATGATCAAATATTTAATTATTAAATAAGTAATTTAATAATTTAATAATTTTGCGACACTGTTCTGAGACATTCCAGAGTGTATCGCAAGTCTTTTGGATAAATTCCAGTTCCAATTTCCTTATTTTGGCTTATTCTAGTTTCTTCGTAGCCTTTACATTTACTGTTTTTTTTAACAGTAAAATTAAGCTTAGGAGGGTGTATTGCTATCAGGAAAACGCTCGACATCCATTTCAATGACAGTCCCAGACACTTCTTCCACATTCACCATAAATTAAGACCATTTCAATTCTGTCTTCAACAAAAAATCTCCATTTAAACTCAAGAATTTTAAATAGTTCTATTAAGAAGAAAATAATCTCTTAATTCTGTGTACAAACATATAATGAAGTATTAAAATCATTATAAACACTTATTTTCATTGTTGTGACTTTTCGATTTAATAAATATTTATTTAATAATTAATTATTTAATCATTATTATTTGATAATTAAGTTGAATAATTGTTAAAAAATAATTATTAAGATGTTTTTTTGAGATCTAATTGATTTAATATTTGTTTATTATTTGATGTCGTATGTCGTATAAAAAATAGTTCTAATAAAAGTTGTTCAGCTTTTTTACTAGATTCAGAATATGTACAGAAACACACAGGTTTCCATTTAAAAAACAAAACTTGACCTCGAAATACCCTTGAAAGCTTGTTCTAGGTCGACAAACAATAGCGTAGTTTAGTTTCCCCCCTGATATAAATAAAATTTAATTTGAAACTTTTTTTCATATAATGCACTATTTTTGAGTTATAAGACTGTCTCAAGATTAAAAAAAACTCACCCGGTATATTTCATTTTTAGTGTTATATATTTCTTTACAATGTGCGTTTAGTATCATTATTATTATATTATCTCTGTTTACATGTAAGTATAATAGTAAACACAATAATAATAACTCATTATGTTTCAATTTTTCACTACAAAAAAATGTCTGTCTGCATTTCCAAAGTGGCCCGCAAGATCATTTGGGTTGGCCACCCTGATCTAGATAAATGATCATTTGATTATTTTGATTATTTATTTATTAAACAATGCTCTGAGGAAGAGATGCCTCATAGAGCAGACACAACAAGTTATTTGATACAATATACTGAGAAATAATATGAGAAATTATATATCTGTATATATATATTATTTATTTGTTTGAGACAATATCCATACGGTATTGACCCCATGAAAAATAATATTTATAATTAAAAAAGACTGATGATGAAGACCTGTCTTCGAAACTATAGTATATATGCAAATATATTATTTCGATATATATGTGTGCATGTTTATTTGCATCAAGCAGAGGACAACCTCTTTGTTTCTCTTTGTGAATCAACAACTCTGCTACTCTCGGCAAAACAAAAACTTTTTAATGAATAAATTAAGATTCTCGATGACATTGGAATTAGAAAAATCACCATTTTCAAAATAGTACAAAAGTGAAAAATTAGAATTATACAATGATAATATTGATTCTTTTTTAATATTTAATATATTATTGTAAAGGATCTGGATATTTTAAATTATTGGGTGGGTTGAATACATTGTTTCTAATGCCTTAGAGCCCGGACTCAGTGGAGAGCGTTTGGCGGGGCGGTGCATGGGAAAAAAACAAACACACGCGCTTGTATTAAACTGTCCTCAGTGGACGCTGGACGTTCTACTTAGGCCATCATACAAACGCTCACCGCCACACGTACCGCTCCTCCAAAAGCTCTCCACTGAGGCCACAGCCGAGGAGTCGGCTCAAAACAGGAAATTTTCGTTCCCGGTCTAGAAATCTCAGACGCTAAAATATTTATATATGTTTATTATTTATTATAAAAGAGCAACCAAAGATCTCTTTTAATTTGCCTTGATATTTTTTCAGATAATCCGTCCCCTCGGCTCTCTCCGAAAGTGAATACTCCACTCGAGAGTTCGATGCGTCTGGATAATATTGTTCCACCGTCGCCTACCACGTGGCACTGTATAAGTTGCACTTATGCTAACGATAATTCTCTCAAAATTTGTTGCATGTGTGGCAAATCCAAAATACGCGGACCGGAAATTCAGCCGTTGATCAGTGGCGGCCAGGAATGTCCCAATTGTACTCTGGTGAATCCCAAAGATGCTACAAAATGCGAAGTTTGTGACAAATCACTCAAAGGATCTCCTACTTATATTTAAAGATTTAAGAGATTAATTTGCCCGATCTTCTATTCTTAAAATGATCATATATTTTAAGAGATTTTTAAAAGCCTGGCTGAATTCTCTTAATTATTTATTGAATTGCAAATATATATATATATAAAATAATTTGTTATATATTTTAGAAATTGACATAAAAATGTTATTTTATTAGAAGCTGGACTTAATAAAATAAAATATATATATATATAAAGAATAATAAGAATAGAGGAACTTAAAGAATAATGTTCAATTGTTATATAAATATAATTAATATATATAGTAAGACCTCGTTTAGGGCTTAGGATACGTTCCTGAACGTCAAAACTCTAAACGGAACCCGCAGTAACTCCTCAATATTCTGCTCATCTCATTTCTGTAACGAGTAGGTGGAGGTTTTGGCCAACAATGAGTCCTCTTATAGAAAATACCATTTCACACACTATTCATGCATTTATCAGTTAATTTTTGCTAAATTGAGATCTTTAGCAGCGCGTTATATCGAATCAGTGTTGACCGAGGAAGCGCCAAATGAGGTCTTACTGTATAGATAAATATTTTATAATCAATGTTTTAAAAATACAGTAAAAAAACTCCCGATTATCAGGGCTAATGGTGGGGAGAGGCGGCCCAGATAATCCGAACTATAATTATCTATTTCTAAAATACAACATATTTATATACTTAAAGGAATCGTAGGGAGTTGGACATGACTTTAAAGCAAATACAAAGTTTTCTACTTAAATGGGCCAAACGTTTCGTTGCTGGTTCGCAACTTCTTCAGTGGCTGAAATAGCGAAACAAAGCCGTTAGACATCTTTTTATTAATCACTTATTTCATTTTTACAAAAGTACAATGGTAAGTAAGGTTAGTTTCTCTCACCTCATTTATTAAACTTATTTTTCTGGAGTTTTAACTAAGAGAAAAACCATTTTCAAACAGTATCCTTACAAATCACTCAATTTTATCAAATAATATAAAACATAAACTTTTTAAAACAATGTAATTGTTTCATGTCAAAATAATTAAAAGAATCAAATTAAACAAAGAAATTTTTTATTTTTATGTACTATCAGATATCTTATTAAGAAGTGCATTTATTTTTTAATATTTAATCCAGCAACCAACGACCCCCTTCGGTCAACTCATCTCAACTAACCTTACTTACCATTGTACTTTTGTAAAAATGAAATAATTGATTAATAAAAAGATGTCTAACGGCTTTGTTTCGCTATTTCTGCCACTGAAGAAGTTGCGAACCAGCAACGAAACGTTTGGCCTATTTAAGTAGAAAACTTTGTATTTAATGTAAAGTCATGTCCAACTCCCTACAATTCCTTTGATTATTGATCATGGACACGAATAATGAAATATATTTCTAAGGCAGACAATTATTTTAACATGTTTAATGCTCATTATTATTAAGAACATCTGTGATTTTGGTTTGTTTGCAGTAATCTTTTAGGGCCAGTTGTATGTCGGTTAGTAAACTCTTATTAAACGTTGACAAAGGGTGAAACCTTATAATTCACCTTGTGCCTGACGGGATGGCCAATCAGATAAAAGTGCCTGTCTTGATCATCCTGCCGGCCACAAGGTGAATTATAATGTTTTACCCTTTGTTAACGTTTAATAAGAGTTTACTAACCGACATACAACTGGCCCTTAATGATTTTTTAATATATCAGTTCGAATTTTTCTAAGAGCTTTTATGTCGTTATACTCGAATTTCCATTGGTCGATGTACTCCAACTAAGTGTCAACATAATTCAGGGCCATGTTGTGACTAATGCGATTGAAAATATACATATAATTATTAGTTTTTTCAAATTAAATTCATGCACGGATAATCGAGAGTTTACTGTAAAATAAAAACAAATTGATTATCTAATATCGAAACTTCAGGGTAGATTATCACTATAATCTATAAATAAGAGTTTTTTAAAGGTGATCAATTTAAATGTTGTTTTTTTCCGGATTTGAAATTTTTATTTATTTTTTAGTGAATTTTTTCCTCTTAAATTGTTTACCCAAGTTTAGTTGATTGATTTTGATTCTTTGTTCAGTTGAATTCATAATATAATATCAGTTTATTTTATACGTTGAATATTCGATAGCCAACTTAAACTTAATGATCGAGATTATTAATTATTTTGAACTTCTAACGTTATCTAATTATATTTGAAGAGTAGAAATTTAAAACCGTCTAAGCTCTAAAATTATTATGTTGAGATTAGTGATGATGGGACGATAACAAAATTTTACCGATTCTGATTCCTGCAAGGATTAAAATTCATTATTTTTAGTTTCCCTGTAGAAATTAGATTTTTACAATCTAAAAGAGCCATCTGGCAATTCAAAATCACCCTTAGATTTACACCATTTTATAAAACATTACACCCACTCAATTCTTCAATTTCGCTAAATCATTTCTTTGTTTTAACTACTGTAGATCTATCTTTTTTTTTTATTCAAAATCCATCTTAGCTGGGGTACTAAAAAACAATTTTCTAATTGTATGCTGAAGACCGCTAATTTTTAAGTTTTCTTTTCCATTTCACATTTCCGGAACGTTTACATTTTCATTAAATTCTACCAATCAAATAAATTCATTAGAAAAATATAAAAAAATTTTTTAATTTTTATCCATATAATTAATAATAAATGGTAAATTCTAGAGCATCAAATAAATTTACATAAATGTATTTACCTAGATAAATTTATAAATTTTTGAAAAATATAATTTCGTTAGAGTGAAAATATTAATAAACGAGATTTTAAATTCTTCCAAACGATACGAGGTATTTCTTAGTACTTTTATTTTTATGGGATTTTAAATATTTTTTTTTTCAAAATTTGAATTTTAATAAAATAAATATTTAATCCCCGATATTATTTTTAATTTTCCATCTTAAATGAGAAAATCTTGTATACAGGATGTCCCATATATTATTCAGATAAACCGTGAACAGGAAATTAACCAGTTTATGACGGTCCAGAACCTAAACATTTTTTTTTAATAAGTCTCATAGTTTTCGAGCTATAGGCATTTTTTTGAAAATGGTGGCAATCTCTACCCTGTCCTAAATAATGAGAAGATGTGGCTACAAATTTACATATTTGATTATTCTAATTTTTGTTACGTAATCCTAAATAATCCTGCTATTGACCAGAATTCAAAATAAAACCATAAGTACTATACTTTTGGTGAAAAAAAATATTTTTGCCTGACTTATGTTTTAAAAAAATTTTCATCAGATAACCTTGTATCATCTTTAATGTAAAAAAAAGTCTAGTAAACTAACATGGCAAGTTGTTTAAAAAATTAGCCCATTTAGTCGAGATTTCAAAATGGTACAGCACTTTGTACTTCCTTTTTTTAGAAAAATAAAAAATATTGATATTTTTTTGGCATAATTAACAAATTTAAAAACATTTTGATTGTGTTTTTTTATTTAATATTTTAATCAATTATGTCCCATCTTGATTAAACTAATCTTTGGCTATTAATGGCATTAATGTCTAAAATCTATTCACTAAAATAGCTCTTGGACGGTTTTTCTATACAACAGTTTCAGGAAGTTGGATGGTGTGCAATCTTTTTTCGTTTATAATAAACTCATATTTCTATTATATATAGTGCAAAATCATTAAAATTTTAAATATAAGACACTAGACGGTTTTGAATTTTCACTCTTTATTTAATAACATTATTTTATAATCGTACACTCTTTGAAAAGTCTAGAAAATAGATTTCTTTATCCATGATCCCAAAGTATTAATTTTAAATTCAATTTTCTGGATTTTCTAATGGGATTAAAATTGTATTATACTTGACTTCCACTAATCCTTTTAACTATTCGTGATTCCATGGTTCTTTCTCTATAACGAATAGGTATACTATACTTAAATCTTTCCCTTCTTCTTTTCTAAAATGATTAAATAATCTATTGTGCATAGTATTTGGACCATGAATTTACATTTTATTATTGTATGTTGGGATTCTTGGGGTTCAACCCTGGATTCAGAAATTATTGATAACAATCTTAGCTGCTGCGAATTTCACTGAATGAAACCGTCGAGACTACATATGTTTATTATTGTTCAGTTCCATAATCAGTATTAGTGGTAACAAATCAGAGGAAAAAAGGAAACAATTAAACACCGTGTTAAATTTACGATCAATCGAAACATTTCTCCAATTTATTGTGGCTTCATCAGGCCCAATACAAAAAATAAATACAAATGAATCACTCATAATGTCATAATCATTAAAATCAACCCAGACATTATACCGGGTGAGTTTTTTTATCTTACAGTCTTATAACTCAAAAACAGTGGATTATATGAAAAAAAGTTTCAAATAAAAGTTTATTTATATCAGGAGGGAAATTGAACTGGGCTATTGTTTGTGGACCTAGAACAGGCTTTCAAGGGTATTTCAAGGTCAAGTTCTGTTTTTTAAATGGAAACCTATATGTTTCTGTACATATTCTTAATCTAGAAAAAAAACTGAATAACTTTCATTAGAACTATTTTTTTATATCACATCAAATAATACAAAATATTAAATCAATTAGATCTCAAAAAAATTCTAATAATTGTTTTTAACAATCATTCAACTTAATTATATAATAATGATCAAATAAATAATTTAATAATAATTAAATAATTTTGCCCTCAGTAGCCCCATTTTATCGTGTTGTAAATCTATTAAAAAAAAATAAAGTAAAAAAAAAACAGGAAATGTAAAGGCTACGAATAAACTTAGAACTGGAATTCATCCAGAAGACTTGTGATACACTCTGGAATGTCTCAGAACAGTGTCGCAAAATTATTAAATTATTTATTTAATAATTAAATATTTGATCATTATTATTTTATAATTAAGTTGAATGATTGTTAAAAATAATTATTGGGATTTTTTTGAGATCTAATTGATTCATGTATTTTGTTTATTTGATATCGTATAAAAAAATAGTTCTTATGAAAGTTGCACAGTTTTTTTCCTAGATTAAGAATATGTACAGAAACATTTAGGTTTCCATTTAAAAAACAGAAGTTGACCTCGAAATACCCTTGAAAGCTTGTTCTAGATCGACAAACAATAGGGTAGTTTAGTTTCCCCCTTGATATAAATAAACTTTTTTCATATAATGCACTGTTTTTGAGTTATAAGACTGTCTCAAGATAAAAAAAACTCACCCGGTATATATATTTTTTTTTTTTTTTTAATGCAATCGAATGCAAGAAGGGGAGTACCAGTAAAGATGCAGCCCCTATGGATCTCGAAAGACCCTTGCATTACCGAAGAGAAGGGAAAGTTGATTAAGTGAGAGGGTGTAGACGTAGGTGTCTATGCACTCCGGTTTTGAATGTTTGAAGATTATAGGTGCTGGGAAAGATAGAGGCTGGGAGAGAGTTCCAGTTCCTTGAAGTCATGGGGATATATGTATTTGCGAATGAAGTGGTCCGGCACTTTTCTAATTTGACCGCGAGAGAGTGTTGGGAGTCGGCAAAACGCGTGCTACGTGTAAAGCATGCTTTGGGGGGAATTATTGATTTTATCTCATCAGAGCACCTGCCGTGATAGTATCTATAGAAAAGGGAAAGGGCAGAGACATTTCTTCGATGAGCCAGCGAGTCGAGGGAGTCGGTGAGGGTAGAATCGTCAATTAGCCTGACGGCTCGTTTCTGAATTGCATTTACCTTGATCAAATTATTTTAAAACACTTTATGATTCAATTTTTTTCTTGCCAATTAGAATACATATACATAACAATCTGAATCCATTTATTTATATAACATCATTCATTGTTTAGAGCTGGTAAAAATACAAAAATAACCTATCAATACTTTAAAATATTTAATCTAAAATTAATATCGAAAATTAAACTCATTTCTATGGATTCAGCAGAATATATCAAATTCAAATCAACATCTCATTAGGTCATTTTCAAAAACTTTATATTTTATTTTTAATTGACAATCATCTGTTTCTCTCATCCCCTCCCTTCCAATCTTTTTTTTTTGTTATTTTTATGGACCTTGTATTTATTTAACAAATTATTATATATACAACTCAGATTATTCGTGTGATTTAAAACTGTGTTTAATTCTTTCCCTTTTTCCTCTGATTTGTTACATCTATTACATATAGTATTTGTAAGGAGACCTTCCCATTAGAATTTAAAAAGTTTTAGTCTCTAATTCTCCTCTGGCTCAAGTTATTGATAACTTTATTGAAAGGTTTTGCCTTCTAATAAGAAGATCTCCTTCCAAATAGGTAATCTCAACAGTTTCACTCTTTGAAATGACTCAACTGTTACATTTAACTAATAAACACAATAAATACACTTATATTTACAAATATTTCAGACATGTACATAAAATTTTTGTATATTCTCCTATTTTATTTTATCAAAAACATGGTTGGCTTTTGTAAAAAAAAAAAATAATAATGACGATTTCTAAAAAAAAAAAATCATTTTTACCGTCCGATTAAATTTATAACTATTGAGCCAAATTGACATGTGACTTAAATATCGGATAAAACGACATGGAAAGTAATAGAAATACCATATAAAATGTATTATATACTATATATATTAGTAATATTTTTTCAGAAATCTACAGATTCTTCTATCATAATAAATATTGTGAAAATTACGAATAATATATGTATATAAATATATAAAAAATTAGAAAAAATATTTTAATTTTAAATTTTAACTTGTTGAATAGTATATAATTATATATACGTATATTATATATCCAATATGTTTAAAATTTAGTAAAACTGTTTGATCTTTTAATTTCGTTAACAATATTTAAATGCAGGATTTTTCTTATTATTATAATATTAATATTTACTTATTTGTTAATAAAAATTATAATATGTTTATATATTATACCTTATATATATATATATACATAACTTTATAAGATTTTTTTATTTTTATATCTCATTTTGCTAGTATTCATTTGAATAGAGTGACTGTTTTTAAAGTTACGTTTAAAAGTAAATCATGTCGATACAATCAGAGCATTGTATCTTGTATCTCCTAAACTAAATATGATACAAACTTAAAATTTACAAGTTTGTATTTGTTTCATTTTCCTCGAAATCAAATACATATTAAAATTTTAATCAAATTATTTTGGAGAGAGTCAGATTTTTTTGTGGGATCTAAAATAAAAGATATTTTTGTTTTAAAAATCTCATTAAGTAGCTGCTGGCAGACAGGCTGAGAAGGGAATTTGAGCTCTTTTGGTTATGGCAGCTACAACCATTAAGAATCCCACCACCTTTAAGATTGTGCAAGATTCCTCTATTGATCCTGAGCCAAATATATAATTCCAACCCCCTGCTCTGAACCACCACGTAACCCCTATTAACAATATAACGTCTCCCATTCGGCTGGTCAGGGCCGTTAGTATCCAGCGTTAAAGGCTTTGGATCTTTGATAGTAAATTACTAAACAATATGATACCAACCCTAATCCATCTCATCCCAACAACATTCTTAACAGGTTGGGGCTTAAGATCAAGAATATCATGGATACCACAAACATTACTACCAACAACACAAATCGATTTAAGTATATATAAATCTCTGTAGATTAAAACCAGCCCAGAAATCAAGGTAACAGCTCTTAAAAACACACATGCCATCCAATCCAAATAAATCAATATTACTACTCCAGAGGTATTGAATCTCAACACTTCCCACTCTCCCAACTAGGCTAGTCTTTATTTATTTTTAAATAATTTAATTCAGTTTAACGTGAAGGTGTGAAACAGCTTCATGTTGGCCATTGTTAGGTATTTTTGTACCTGTCGGCCTTCACACGGTTTAACTTAAAATTATTTAAAAAATTCCTCTTATTAACTCATTTTCAACGACAAAAAAAGAACTAATTTTGAAAGATAAAATGTATGAAACCCTCGGTATGCGATTCCAACAAGCATTTGACCTGTTTATTTATCTAATCATCTTCATCATTTGAGTACACAGTCCAAGACTGTTTTGACGCAACCACCCGTCTCCACTCGGCTCTGTCCCATCTCAGCTCTTTGACCTCTCGCATCCCATATCCCTAATTATTTGGTTGAAATATTCTAATCTGCGCCTTCCCCTTCCCCTTTTCTTTCCCACCTCCCCCTCCAAGATATCATCCCCTAAGCAGTCCCCCATGTCTCAGTGTGTGTGTGTGCCCCATCATCTGACCTCTTCTCTTCCTCAGACTCTTCCACAAGGTTCTTCTTTCTCAGATTCTTCCAAGAACTTCTTCATTTGTAATTTTATCCATCCATTTGATATTCATCATTCTTCTGTAGCACCACATTTCGAAAGCCTCTAATCTCTTTCTCTCCGCTTCTCTAATTGTCCAGGTTTCACACCCGTACATGGCTATGCTCCATACATATGTCTTCAATAGTATCTTCCTGTTTTCTAAGCTGATTGAGGAGGAGCATAGTAGTTTCTTTTAACTAGAACAGTGTTTCCCAAACTTTTCTAAATTCTTATGCCTCCTCTGTAAAATTTTTATAAAAGAATTTTTTTGTTATTTATATAAATACCAGCTGCAAAGCCCGCCTTCCGCGGCCATCTTACTAGCCAAGAGGTTAGCCCCCTGGACTCTGTAGTGGGCTTTAATTAATAATTTTAATAAATTTTTATTTGAAAGCCAGAATTGGCCTTTAGGAAGGGTGTTGTGTTCCATCAAGTGGACGCCAGGCCGCACACATCGTTAACGACGCACCAGAGCTTGGATGGGAGGTTATATCGCACCCACCGTATAGCCCAGACCTGGCACCAAGCGATTATCACCTTTTCAAGCATTTGCAAAGTTTTCTTGATGGTACAAAACTGGCCTCAAGAGAGGCTTGTGAAAATGAGCTGGTCAAGTTTTTCATCAATAGGGCCAAGGACTGGCGCATATTTGATCTAAATCGGCAAATCCTAAATTGGTTAATTTTATCGTCGAAATAAAGAGAAAAAGGCTCAGAACTTTTTACTTCCCCTATTATTTTCCTTACAAAATTAAAATATACTTTTAACACTAAAAATATATACAATAATTTACTTTGCATATAATAATACATTTTCATATTTAGTATTTCTCTTTTGAAACATTTCTAATTTAAATTCTATTATTCAAAAATATTAAATGATGGGAAATATTTGAAATTTGATGTCGTTTCAAATTCGGGAACCTTCGTAGTTTTTCGGGCTCCTTCGGTTGTTTCGCGCGCCAATGTCAACCCTAATGTCAATAATAGTATTTTATCCTTGTCAAAATTAATTTTAATTACATTTATTTAATAAACTCTTTTTTTTCTTTATTAGTGTTATTTATTTACATAATTGTTTTATTTATGTGATTGGACAAGTGTAATGTTAGATTATCTTCAATTTTAAACGAATTTGGAATCCAGCCAGCTGAGTCTTCTCTTTCCTTCAACTGAGATTGAACATCTTCTCCAATGTAAATATTATTATTTATTTATTTATCATTTCTTATATTAATTTTAATTTTGATTTATTTTCATAACTATTCATTAATGCTTTTCTTTTTCGATGTCATGAATACAATAAGATATTAACTCAATGTTTTTATCTTTCATTTTATATTCTATATCTAAATTTATATTACGATATATAAATTTTTGAAGTAAAATCCAGTTTTTTTGTTTTTAGTAAAAACTGGTTCTTACTAGTTAAAACGCGTTTCACTGAATACCTTTGTGGCAACTAGATTTACAGATTGGTAGGGTGTGCATTTGCATGCCCTAATATAAATATATTTAAACAATTTAAGATGGAACCAGAAAACTCTATATACTCGGCAGAGGCATATGCCCTGTTGAAATGTTTAGAATATATTAAAAATAACAACATAAAATTCAATTTAATATGTACTGATTCGAAAAGTCTTACAGATGCTTTAATCAACAAAGATATTTTAAGATCAAATTATAATATATTAAAAATTTGTAATTTATTATATGATTTATTTATTAATAATAATACTGTAGACATTGTCTCGATTCCTGCACACAAGGGAATCATAGGCAACACAATCGCTGACTATGAGGCCAAGCAAGCCAGTAAACTCCCTACAGCATCAAATGAAAAAATCATATGGTCCGACTTCCTGGTAGTACAAAAATGTAAATCATTGAAATTATGACAAGAAACGTGGGAAAAGGATACCAAAGGTCGACATTTATATGAGATTAAACCTACGGTGTCCCTATTACCATGGTTTAAAACAGTTAACATTCCACGCAAAGCTATTACATCAATTACAAGAATGAGGACTGGACACTCATCATTGAAGTTACATCTGCATCGAATTGGAGCGGTGGAGTCCCCATTGTGTAGGTGTGAACTTACCAGTGAGGGGCTCAATCATGTGCTGCTTGAATGTGAGCTAAACAAAAAGTGGACACAATTGCTATACTGTGAAATCAACGAAAGTGTAAAATTCCCAATAAATAGTGATTATCTTTTGTCCTTGTGTGAGTGCAGTGAAAAAGTTGTGATGGCTCTTCAGAGATTTGTACTAAGGGCGAGTGTAAATATTTAAAATTATAAAAATAATACAAAGAATGTGATTGGCTAAATGGTTCTGACCAAATGCCAGCAAGGGGGAAAAAAACCTTCTCCCTTTAAAAAAAAAAAAATAGATTTACAGATCTTTGTTGAGTTTGGTTCAAGGTCTAGAATCTTCTTTTTGACCTTCCGCCTTATTTTGTGTGTTTATTTTTTAAACGAAAATGTTAAAAATTACATCCTCTACAACTTTGCTTCTAATTTTAGACATTTTCGATTAAAAAATGAGGCGGAAGGTCAAAAATTAAGATTCTAGACCTTTGGACCAAACTCAACCAACACCAGTAAATTCTACTAGTTGCCACAAAAGTATTTAGTGAAACGCGTTTCAACTAGTAAGAACCCGTTCTTACTAAAAATGGGTTTTTACTGTAAATATCTTATCTGCCGAGACTCTGTCTCGAACCAGCGATCTTCGAGTCAGCGACCCATCACTCTACCCACTTTAGTTTAGTTTTAAGAGGATGTTTTATTAGCCAGAAAAAAAAATATGTACAATTTATTACAAAGTTACTTCTAACAATCCAAAAGAAGTATAGAAGTAACTTTGTAATAAATTGTGTTGTAATTGTAACACTCTAGCTACTGACCCACAGTCGCCTTTTCTTTACAACAGGGGTTCCCAAACTTTCCTGAGCTCGCGGCGCCTTTTTTCAATTAAAATATTTCCATGGCGCCCTACTGTCTCAAATATAGTATTTATTTTTATATCTCTCCTAAAAATTAAATTTTTTAACCAGTCCGAAAATCCTGAAGTGGATACACATACCTTACCTCTCATTTTCCGATTTTTTTTAAGAAAACAAAGTTTTGTTTTTAAAGAAATTGTAATTTATTTTAATATATTATTATCTGGAGTTACCGAGCGATGCACGGTAACCAAATTAAAAAAATACCAATATATATAATACACACACCCCTGGAACCCCCCAATCGGATTCGAACTCCGGGGTCCCCTTGGTTAGCAGGCTGGCGCGCTAACCCCTAGCACCTGTTAATTAAAAGCAAAAAAAAAATTCCTAATGATGAAATTTGTCAAGGTCCAGACCTAGCCAGATCGTTTTCTCATCCTCAAAACTTGAACTTAATAGAGTTGGTTTCATCAAAATCGGTAGAGCCGTTTTCAAAATAGAACTAAGATACAAATATATATACATATATAAATATGTATACAATTTTTGCTCGGTTTGATAGATAGATAAACTAACCTCGAATATAATATTTATTTTTATGTCTGTGCTAAAAATTAAATTTCTGATCCAATCCGAAAATACTGAAGTGATACAAAGGGTCCCCCTTACCTCTCATTTCCGATTTTTTTAAAAAATAAAGTTTTGATTTTAAAGAAATTTTATTTCATTCTAATATTATATTATGTACAGAGCTCGAATATAATATTTATTTTTATATCTGTGGTAAAAATTAAATTTCTGATGGGTCTCCATGTTAACTCAACACACCCATTTTACCTCACCACTTTTAGATTTGCTTGAAATTTCGTACACTGATATGCTGTGCTAATATGAATAAAAATACAAAATTTCAAATTTTTATCTTGAATAGTTTTTTTTATACGGCCTTGTGAAGTTTTCAAAAAATCGCAAAAAAAACCACGAACAAACAATTTTGAAACTGCTCTAAAAGCTGTCTTAATTGAGTTCGAGAGGTGGGACAGGTGTCATTTTGCAGCTTTTTTAATGCCCTTTTCAGAGACATACAACATGACATAGGTTGTAATAAAAATTTTTTTCAAAATGTAAATCAAATTTTTGATTTTGGTTTTTTCTAAAAAGTACCACTTTTAAAATTTTCAAAAAAATTCTGTAAATAGATAGTACTTTCATAAACTACTATGCAAAGTATAATGATGGGATGGTAATGGGGTCTATGTTTAAAAAAATTATTACTGACTCTTGATTTTCATAAATACCCAGTTTTGACTAAATAATAATGATTTTAATGTAGTGAAACGACATTTTATGAAAAATCACTTTGTGTATATTAAACTATGGTTATGAAATAAACACTCTGTGCTAATTAAATAACTGTTTAATAATAGATGAGGTTAGATTCCCAAGGGTATTTTTAAGAAAAAATATTTTTAAATAACGAAATATTAACATGAAATTACTTTTTGAAGTCGGTGCCAAACATATACCTTTTATGAATCGCACTCGTCGGATCTTACTTAGTACGTTTGGCGGGTACGCTCACTTATAGGTATAGTTTGTTTGGCACCGACTTCAAAAAGTAATTTCATGTTAATATTTCTTCGTTTAGTTGTAACTAAATAAGATAATAATTATTTTATACCTTTTAGTGTATTTTATTTGTTGCATTTAATTTTTTTGAAGTCGGTTTTTTTTTTCTTAAAAATTATTTTTGACAAAACAATTATTATTTCGAAAAATATAATTTTTTCAATGTCTCACTTATTAGCGCTTTTTTGTAGACCGAAATGCCCTGGTTTCGCTCAATTTTTTTAATCAAAATAGTTTCAGCCGTTTTTGAGATATTTCGAAAAAAAAGATGGAAAAACCCTGATTTTAAAAAACAATTATGTTTAAAATAATTTGTTTATATGTGCAATTTTGTTTGCCACACTGAGATCTACAAATTTGCCATTGACAACTTTTTTGTAAAAATTTTTTTTTTTTCAAAAATCAGTTTTTTTTTTTAGTTTTCCGAAAGTTTATGCGCTTGGAATGTGTACCTTTTTCAACTCACCGATTCAATTGACCTGGAGAACTCCGGTTGAGTTTAATTTCTCACAAATTTATTGCTCTTAAGAAACGTATAGAATAGCTTTCGACGAAAAATGGATGGATTAGGAGATATAGAGCAGAATCTGAAAAAAGTCGTTTAATGTGAAATAAGTGACCCAGTATCCTTAACTCATAGTAAATCCATATTAAATAAAATATTTATTTACTCTTATCTTTATGAAAAAAGTCGGAAAATTTCGCGGTTTTTCGTGTGTGAAAATTTTTCCACAACTTTTTGAGAATTGCAAACTTGGGCATACATACCCCTAATGGGTCCAAACAACATACTAAAAAAATCAGAGATACATCATGTTTTGCGA